>PVJI01012927.1:0-49619 GCA_004026765.1 Micronycteris hirsuta | reverse complement strand
CCGGTAGTTGTGCTGGGACCGTAGCCTCTGGGGGCGGGGCCTGAGCGCACAATGGCGCCTTCTCCGCTCTCCGCACCCACACCGCCTCCTGCAAGCACTTCGGGCCCCTCTGCGCTGGCTCCGGGGGTCGCTCCGGGTCGGTGGACGGGCTGCACAGCTCCAATCCCCCGAGAGTCTCCCCAGCAAACTTTCCTGTGAGGCCTGGTGTTCCTCCGGCCGCGGACTCCGCCCCCTCGCCTGCTCTCGATCTGCGCCGTTGAGTTGCGCCCTGCCTTCCCCCAGGTTCTCTCTGCACACGAATGCAGATCTGCTGAGTCCACTGGTCTCTCAGCCCCGCTGGGTCTGGATGAGCCGGGCGCAGACCGAGCTTCAGTCGGTCCCTGTCTGGGTGTGCTGCAGCCCCGCGGACCTGTCGTCTGCTCACCTGCTCGCCGCGGAGTCGCCGAGTGCTCTCCCTTCGCTCTGCACCTTCTGGCTCACCAAACTTGATGAATGTATTTTCTTTAATTCTTTGGTTGTCGGACTTCCTCTCAATATGATTTTCTGTCAGATCTGGCTGTTTTTGGATATGTATATTTCTGTTTTTTCCCCTTGTTTGGCTGTGTGAGGCGGTACGGTGCATTCACCTATGCCGCCATCTTAGGAAGTCCCTCCTGCCTCCCTCTTATGAGGAGGACATTTAGGGCTCCTGGGTAACCAAGATCATTTCCTCCACTCAAGATCCTTAACTCAGCCCTGGCTGGTGTAGCTCAGTGGATTGAGCGCTGGCCTGTGAACCAAAGTGTTGCTGGTTCGATTCCCGGTCAGGGCACATGCCTGGGTTGCAAGCCAGGTCTCTGTTTGGGGGTGTGCAAGAGGCAACCCCACATGGATGTTTCTATCCCTCTCTTTCTCCCTCCCTCCTCCCACTCTCTCTAAAAATAAATCAATAAAAATCTTTAAAAAATAAAGATCCTTAACTCAGCCACATCTGCAAAGGCCCCTTTCCAGGTCAGGTGACAGATTCACAGGTCCTGTGGGTTAGGACTCGGGTGTCTTTGGGAGCTGTTATTCATCCACTGCAGGGCAGGAGAGGGGGCCTCAGACACGGCTCCTCCCGGGATCCCCTCAAGTCTGTGTTTCCTGGGCCAGTGGTCGCAGCTGCCAAGGCTGGGCCTGGGGCTGCCCCAGACGTCCCCAGCATCTGCAGAGAGAGACACAGAACAGTGAGGATGCTTCCCCGGGGCCCCCAGCACCCAGGCAACTCCCTGGGGTCCCCCTCCTCTGGGTACAGAGAGGGCACAGACTGTCCCTATTTTCTGCGGGGGAAACTGAGGTCATGGTGCGCGGTCACCCAAGACCATAGCTGCAGAGCTGGGATGTCACCCACGTGGGGAAAAAAGAGGAGGGACATGGAGGACTTCTGAAAGCCCTTGTAGTCATTAACTATTAAAGGGTAATATTTCTAAGTATCTTCACCATAAATATTCTTTTTTTTGCCAAATGTCACCCTGATAAAATTAGCAGCAGCCCATTATGAAAGACTATGGTGGGAAACTGCCTCTGGCTGGGCGAAGAGAACGAAATGAGAGCTGCCAGATGTGAACAGGCCGTAACCACGCCCAAACGGGGAAGGTTATGAAATTAAAAGTATACATCTCGGCCCCACCACCTGGAGACCGCCGTCCGATGTAAGCCTCATGGCCTCAGTGGTGAGGCTGGGACGAGACGATGGCACAGGGGTAGGTGGCTTGTGCATGCTCACGCAGCAAGGCAGTGGCACAGTGGGGACACAAGTCTGATCAGCTGGGGCCGGGGAAGGCGCCCTTGTGGGCCCGCAGCCCCCGCGGTCAGGGCCAACACACTGTTGGCAGCCCAGCGCTAGCAGCGGGCGGCCAGCGATGTCACCAGAAGTCCAGTTCCTGGTGAGCGTGTGTGGGCCGAGAAGTGCAGTGAGGTCAGCAGCTGTAGGCTGATCAGCTGCCCAGGGTTACCCTCCCTTGCCCAGTACCACCAGCGTGCCACATAACCTCGGAGGACAGGCAGCCATGGGCACAGGCCCAGTGTAGGGGCCTCAGGGATCTCGCCAGTCTGCTTGGGTGCCTCCAGGGCTCCCCGCCCCCTCACTCTTGGCCTTTGCTGGGGAGAGAGGGACGCCCTGGTCTCTGGAGGGTGGGAGGTCAGGCCCTGAGAACAGGAAAGGGGTCGCCGCCGCGTGGCTCCAGAGCGGGCTCGTATCGCCCGCAGGAGCCAAGCGCAGCCTGTGGCCGCCAGCTGTGTGCCCTGCCAGGCTAGGCCAGGAACCACCCAGGGACTCCGGCGCTGCAAGCTCTGACCTGGGGTGCTCCACCAGGGGGCGCCAACACCCCGGGCTGGCGCTGGGAGCCCTTGCGCCGCGCCGAATTTCGGACCCTTCTCCAGTCTCCGGTATTAAGAATCACGCACGGCTGGGGCTGCCCTCATCTGGCGTTTGTGGAGGGCCTGCCCCTGCAGGGAGTGGAAGGTGTTCATTCACAGGCTCCTCTCTCCCAGTCCTTGCAATGGGAGGGGCACTTAGTAAATGAACAAACATTTATGGAGCACCTACTGGGTGCAGAGACTGGGCTGAGTAAGACGAGTTCCATCTGTCCCCTCAGGAGTCTGCACAACAAAATTCCAGCTGGGGCCCTGGCTGGTGTGGCTCAGTGGACTGAGCGCTGGCCTTTGAACCAAAGGGTCGAAGTTTCGATTCCCAGTAGGGGATACGTGAGAGGCAACTACACATTCATGTTTTTCTCCCTCTCTTTCTCCCTCCCTTCCCCGAAATAAAGTCTCAAAAAAAAAAAAAAAAGCAAAGAAAAGAGAACACCCCAGCTGGGGATGTGCTGTGAAGGTGCTGAGACTGCACAGCAGGTTGGAGGCTGGATGGGGGAGAGGTGCTGCTTCAGATGGAGAAGCCCCCTTGGAGGAGGTGACAGTTGTCCTGCAACCTGAGCGGAAGAGGTGGCAGCCAGGAGCCCCCCCAGGCAGAGGGCACAGTGGGTGCAAAGGTCCTGAGGCAGGAGCAGGCTTGACTGGAGTGAGAGAGGGAGCCATGGGACAAGGTGAAATCAGAGAAGTGAACAGGGACCAGACCCGCGGGACTTTGTAGGCCTGCCTAGGTCTGTCAAGACGGACTTTGTTTCCCTTAAAATGTACGGTAAAAATTTACAGACCACAGCTTCCTGTTGTCCCCAACTCGGAACTCAGAGGGGCCAACCCTGTCATATTTGTTAACACCTTTTCTTATGAGACAGAATGTGACTATTTGGAGATACGGTCTTTAAAGAGATAATTAAGGTAGCCGTGGGTGGTGTGGGTCAGTGGATTGAGCACCAGCCTGTGAACCAAAGGGTCGCTGGTTCGATTCCCGGTCAGGGCACATGCCTGGGTTGCAGGCCAGGTTCCCAGTGGGGGGCATGCGAGAGGCAACCACACATTGATGTTTCTCTCCCTCTCTTTCTCCCTCCCTTCCCATCTGTCTAAAAATAAATAAATAAATCTTTAAAAAAAAATAAAGAGGTAACTAAGGTAGAATGAGGATGTTAGGGTAGGACCTGGTTTGGTGTGACTGGTGTCCGTGTGAGAAGAGGTGAGGACACTGAGACACAGCGGGAGGACCATGTGAGGGCACAAAGAAGATGGCTGTCTACACACCAAGGAGAGAGGCCTCAGCAGGAAGCAACCCCATGGCCCTGCAGCCTTGGACTTCCAGCCTCTGGAAATGAGAGGAAATACATTTCCGCTGTTAAAGCTCCCAGGCTGTGGCACTTGGCTATGGCCGCCTGAGCAGACTCACACAAGAAGTGTACTAGTTATTCTGTGTGACAAATGACCACACATCCAATGGCCTCAAGCAACAGTCCCCTTTTCTCTCAGCTCCTGTGGGTCAGGGGTCCAGGGGCCCCATGGCTGAGCTGGGCCCTCCACTTAGGGCCTCATGGGCTGCATCCAGGTGTCGGCTGGGGCTGGGGCCTCACCTGAAGTCGGGGCCCCCTTCCAAGGTCACGAGGCACAACTCATGCCTTGCACCTCGGAACCCATGGAGGCTGCATCTTCAAGGCCAGCAGGAGAATTACTGATGCTTCTCATCTCTGCCCTCTAGACCTAAGTTTAAAGAGCTCACCTGATTAGACCAGGCCCACCCAAGGAAGTATTCCTGTATCAGTCAGCGTTCTCCAGAGATATAGCTACATAGATATAGGTACATATCTGTATCTACATTTATCTACCTCTAGAGAGAGAGGTGTTATATGTACTAGTTTATATGTATAAGCAGATCTGTTGTAAAGTGTTGGCCCATATGATAATGGAGAAGTCCTGTGAGAAGTCCCAGGACCTGGGATGGCCAGCACATGGTTCCAAGGCCTGACAAGCAGAGGGCCCATGGTGCGGTTTCCAGTCCAGGTCTGAAGGCCTCAGCCTGAAGGAGCATCGAGCGCAGGAAAGAGTCAGGCAGAGAGTGAATTCAGCCTGTTTTCCCACCTCTTTGTTCTATTCGGGCACTCAAGGGGTTGGACGAGGCCCACCCACAATGGCGCGTTCCTCAGTCCACCAATTCAAATGCTAACCTCTTCTGGAACACCCTCGGAGGCACCCCCGGAAACCGTGTTAACCAGGAATCTGGCCATCCTCCGTCCGACGGCCCAGCCAAGTTGACATGTAAAATGTACGTTTATGTTTCTTCTTGACCAACTCAAGGCCCACTGAGCAGGAGCCTGGACTGCGCCTGCACCTTCCCCTGTGTCATAGAACGGGCCCTCCTGCAGAGGGCCAGCCTCCGCACCCACGGGCCCGCCCAGCCAAAGCAAAGGCGCTCCTTATACCAGGGCACAGCCCACGGCAGAGCATCCCAGAAGGTGGCGGCCAGTCTTGGGAAGGGGACTTGGTGTGTATCTGTCCGCGTCCACGTTTTTGTACTTAAAGCAGAGGGATTTGTGTTCCCTGTGAGTGCCTCCTTTGGGGAGTTGTCAGGCTGCCCCCAGACTGGGGGAACCGTCTTCCCTGGCCCCACATCCTGGGCAGCTCCCTGGGCTCCTGACCTGCCTGTGACAGATAAGCCTTGGATGGGGACTGGCCCTGGGGTCCGACATTCTCCCACTAACATCACTTCCTGGCTCCGTGCCTGGTGGAGAGCCTTCAGAAAGCCTTTCTTTATCCTCAGTGAACTGGGGACCACACTCCTTCCATGTGGAGAGGCCAAGCCACCCCATGGGGGCCCCCGAGGTGTCAGAAGGGAGCACCCTTAGCCTGTGGGGGTCAGGCCAGCCCCCTTGGCTCCCTCCCCGTGGGGTGGCTGTCAGTGTGACCCAGGACTCCTCTTGCCCCCGCCCACTCTTGCTTAAAGTGCATCTTCTTGTGTGAAAGCAGATATTTTATTTATTTGGTTTTTCTTGTTGTAGGCTTTATTTTTTATTTTTATTGATTTTAGAGAGAGAGTAAGTGAGAGAGAAAGAGAGAGAGGAACATCAATTTGTTGTTCGACTTATTTGTGCACTCATTGGTTGATTCTTGTATGTGCTTTGCCCGGTGATTGAACCCACAACCTTGGTGTATCAGGACTTACTGAGCTACCCAGCCAGGGCCTAAGGATATTTTATTTTTAGTTTCTGGTCCTGAGATTCCTGTCTTTGCCCCAGATACTTCCTCTGGGCACACCTCTTGCTGCAGCCCCTAATCCTCTCTTCTCTAGTGATCATAGGCTGTGCCCTCACCAAGGCGACAGAGTGGTCAAAGCCTGAATCCACAGAGGGAAGGGAGGTGGGTTGGGGGTTTGAGTACCTGGGGGCCAGAAGCATGGGTGGGACATACCCACCCTGTGATCAGAGAGGCAGGGCACACAGTGAGGTCCTGGCTGGGCCCCCCTGGAGATGGACTACCCCAGAAGCTAGGGATGCATCCTCTTTGCAGTGCGCAGGAGGTGGTTAAGAAACTTGGCCTGAAAAGGGTAAAACAAGGGCAGATGCTGGGACCCTGTCTCTCTTACCTCCCACATAACACCTGCGACAGGCAGGTAAATGGGAGCTGGCTGGAGCTCCTTTAACTACTGTGGGGTCCCCGGGGGGCCTGAGGCATGGGGTGGGTGTGGGCTCTGTACCTCTGGGCCACCACTGCCCACAGCCCACTGGGCAGCACCTTCCACATCAGCAGCTCCACCCAGGAGTCTCCATCAGCAGGCTCCTCCCTCCACCTGGGAGCCAAGATTAGGGGGCGGGGCCTGGTGTGTTTCGCAGCCTCAGACACTGGTAGGGTGGGACCCCAGGAGACAGGGGTCTAGCTCCCAGCTCTACCTCTGGGGCCTGCTACTCTTCTGTCTTGCCCTCCTCACCCCTCCCAGTGCCTTCGGTAGCCTCCTTTCTGGTAGGGGAGGCAGAAGCTAAAGGGAAAGGAACATGGGGGCTGAGCTAGCAGCCAAGGGTGATACGGGCATGGATTCACAGGAACTTCATACAGACCACGTGGGAGCAGGTCCAAATCAGCTAGGTCAGGGCTGAGTTCCAGCCTGCCCATGGGCCTTCGGGAACCGTACAGGACCGAGGCTGTGAACATGCACTCATTCTGCGAAGAGTACCACCTGCTTCTGATCAGGCTCCTTGTTGGTTGACACTCGGGTGGCAAAGACAGGCCTGTCCCAGGCTGTCATGGAACGCAGATGAGAGCCACTGAGCATGTAATGGGGCCCCACCTAGGAGTTGAGAAGGGGTGGACTAGGAGTAGGAGGGCGTTCTGGTCTGAGCAACAGCACCTGGAGTGGCCCCCTGGCTAAGGGGGAAGGCCCTGGAGCAGTTGTCAACAGGGGACACGTGGTCCAGTCTGGAGACAGCTGTCACTCAGTGGGGGGCAGACGACGTAGTGGGGGGTGCTATTGGCCTGCGTGGAGGCCAGGGATGCTGCCTACCACCGTACAATGCAGAGGATGCTCCCACAGCAAAGTCTGATCGAGCCCAAATGTCACTAGTCCCCTGGTCGAGAAACCCTGCGTTGCATGCCTCGCAGAAAAAGTGCGGCTGGGCTGGAAGGCCGAAGCCGGCGGGGTCTGAGTGGGGAAAGCAGGGAGAAGTCTCGGCCTGGAGCTCTGGGCAGCCAGCCCCTTGCTCTGCAGGGCCCGGGTTCCCGCACCACCGCGCGTGCACACAGCAGGCGGCAGGGAAGGGCGAGCACGCGTAACCTCTGACGCAGGCAATCCCTGTGCAGGTTTCAGGACTAGGAAAGGAAGCCCCAGGGCCTGGGTGTGGGACCAGGCCACAAGTGACCGCACCCCTGGTGGGTGAGGCCTGCTCGAACCGCACCGCCGAGGAGAGTATCTATCACAGACGAGAAGGACTCAGTACTAATAAAGGGGAATGTGCGATCCCCCATCCAAATTCGGCTTTTCAGGTCCTTGGGCGGACCCCCGCGACCGCCGGCGGGCCGGGTCCGGGGAGAACTACAATCCCCAGAATGCCTCGCGCCCTGGAAGCCCGGGGAGCGCCGCAGCGGCCGGAGCCAGTGGGGGCGGGGCTTGGGCGCACGTGGCGTCGTGATGCACCCACGGCGACGTCCGGGTTTGTGTGCGCGAGTGGCCGCTGATAAAGGTTGGGTGCCTCGCGCCGGGGGCCGTTGGGAGGGAGCGCTTCCCCGCCCCCCTCCCCGGCCCCCAGTCCTGCACCGCCGCCACAGGGGCCCAGCCTTCCCGTCGGCCCCTGCGGGAAGGCTCTGGGTCTCCGCTCGTTCCCAGGGTCGGGGCCGCAGGTGAGAGACCGGAGGGGTGGGGTGGGGGGAGGGACCGGAGGGCGGAGACGTTGGCGAAGCGGCGAGAGTGAAACCGGAAGGGATGCCTTAAAGGGAAGGGCGCTACTTCACCTCCGACTTTAACCGGCCGGGCGGGCTCCGCCCTCTTAAAGGGCAGGGAGTTGCTTTGAGTGGGGCGGGGCAGGTCGGCAATATAGTGGAGCTTCCTGCTTTCAACCCCAGTAAGAATGGATTATCTCTTTAAATGCTGGTGACAGCGTTCCAGACCTTGACGGGAAGAATTTACGAATCCAGATGGCTTCAAAGCAGTCCCTAGTTTAACTCAGCGAAGGTGGAGATGGGGGTGTAGCAGAGCACCCTCTTAAAGGGGAAGTCGGGTCTGATGAAAGGGTGTGGTCCGGCCTTTTGGAAGGCGCACTCTTGGAATAAGGTGTGCCCCGGCTCTTGCAGAGCAAGGTGTCTCGTTTAAGGCATGCCTGGCCTTCTGAAAGGCACGTGCAGCTCCCTGAGATAATTGTCTCTTAAAAGAACTTGTTTGCATTTTAAAGGAGACGCTCAGAGCTTTACAGGGAATTTATGACCTGTCCAAAGGGGATGCCCAGACTTCATTCAGTCAGGCTACGTTTACCTAGTACTCATTATGTGCCAGGAGTTATTCTAGACGCTAGGATGCAACCGTGAATAAGATGTCGTTGGAATCTAGTGGGTAGGGGCCAGGGATGCTGCTAAACACCATACAGTGCCTGGTACAGCGCCCTGTACACCGGTCCAGCCCCAGATTGCAACAGTGCTGAGACTGGGAAACCCTGATTATAAAACAGGTTAGAAGGTGATAAATGGAAAAAACACTAAAGCCATGAGTGGAGTTGGGGGAGGAGGACCTGAAGCCAGGTCTGAGATGGGAAGGAGTAGGTTTTGACAGCAGCTTTGAGTTGTTTTGGTGCAAAAGGGTGGAGAGAAGCAAGGCTGTAGCTGGAGGGGGAGGGGGGTGAAGTTTTGGGTTTTTTTTTTTTTTTAAAGATGGGCGACATAGCTTGTGGGTACGCTGTTGGGAGTGGTCTGGGAGGGGAGGAACATTGCTGTAGGAGGGAATGTAGGATCCACGGGCCCAGAGGCAAGCAGTGGGGAGGGGATCTTGTGTGTTTCTCAGCCTCAGCACCAGTGGTATTTGGACCGGTTGCTCTTTGCTGTGGGGCGCTGTCCCGTGCACTGTAGGATGTGGAGCAGCATCCTTGGCCTCCCCCCACTAGATGCCAGGAGCACCTGCCCCTCCAGTCAACAACCTCCCAACCAGAACAGTCTCCAGGCATTGTCCGACAGCCCCTGGGGCCGGTGTGCCATGGAGCGGGGTGTCTTCCTTGCCCCATTGAGAACCATTGGTGTAGAGGTGGGAACATGGTAATGTTCTCTCCTGATTGCTGTTACTTTTTCAGTGCTGAGGTCAATGACAGGGTCACCTGGTGAGAGCAGGAGGGGAAAGGAGAGATGTTTGAGGGGAAAAGAAACATGCAAGTATGAGCTGGGGTGTGAATGGACCAAGAAATGGAGACAAGCAGTGCGGGCCAGGGCAGGGGGAGCCCTGCAGTCCATTGGCATGAATGCAAAGGGATGCCGAAGGCCGGCTGTTTCCGGTCACCCGCAGTCCTTATGCTGGGTGAGGGGAAGTGAGGACTCTGGAAGGGGGTGGAGCACACAGAGCCTGCAGGTCCAGGTTAGTGGATCAGAGACCTAGTGGAGTTTAGAGAATTTTGGTCAGGGTACCAAGAGGGAGTGGGCAAGCAGGGTGGGTGGTGGTGGGCAGTGTGATGCTCACAGGGGCTTCGGTCACAGTAAAGGTACTGAAGGTCCTGCAATGGGCTCGGGTGTTGAGGCAGGGGGAGAATGAGTCTTTTCAGTGAGAGGAGTCAAGGGTCTGAAGCCAAGGTGCTGAAGAGACCCTGGCCTCCTTCAAGGATAGGCCATCCTCAGAGCATAGCCCTACAGGCTAGGGCCAGCCTTCTCAGGCCTGTCCAGCCTCCTGGAGGAGATGGCTGACCTCCTAAGGCTGGTGACGCACTCGTCCTAATTTGCGGGAAGTTTAGCACCCGAAGTCTTACATCCTGTGGCAGACCTGGACCATTGGGAGCCTTAATGCTGAGGGAGGCTCCTGCAGTGAAGGCGGGCTCAGGCGGTGTCCCTGACTCTCAAAGGGGTTGAGATGACTCCTTGTGTGAGTGGAGGGGGCACCGCCCTCCCCTGACCCGGAATTCCGCCTCCCCCAGATGTGATGGTTGGCTCCCACGCTGACATGGCGCCGGCCTCCACCGAGGAGGGCACCGGGGAGAAGCCCGGCCCCGCGGCCCCGGCCCCAGCGGCCCAGTACGAGTGTGGGGAGTGTGGCAAGTCTTTCCGCTGGTCCTCCCGGCTCCTGCACCACCAGCGCACACACACGGGCGAGCGGCCCTACAAGTGCCCAGATTGCCCCAAGGCCTTCAAGGGCTCCTCAGCCCTGCTCTACCACCAGCGAGGCCACACTGGTGAGCGGCCCTACCAGTGTTCCGACTGCCCCAAGGCCTTCAAGCGCTCCTCCCTGCTGCAGATCCACCGCAGCGTGCACACCGGCGTGCGCGCCTTCACCTGCGGCCAGTGCGGCCTGGCCTTCAAGTGGTCGTCGCACTACCAGTACCACCTGCGCCAGCACACGGGCGAGCGGCCCTACCCATGTCCTGACTGCCCCAAGGCCTTCAAGAACTCGTCCAGCCTGCGGCGCCACCGCCACGTGCACACGGGCGAGCGGCCCTACACCTGCAGCGTCTGCGGCAAGAGCTTCACGCAGAGCACCAACCTGCGGCAGCACCAGCGCGTGCACACGGGGGAGCGGCCCTTCCGCTGCCCGCTCTGCCCCAAGACCTTCACGCACTCCTCCAACCTGCTGCTCCACCAGCGCACCCACGGCGCCACCCCCGCCGCTGCCCCCGTGCCTCCGCAGCCGAGGGAGCCTGCCAAGGTCTTCACTGACCCCTACCTGCAGCCACACCTGCCCTCCCCTAGCCCACCGGCGCCCCCGCCGCCTGCACCCCCGCCCGTGGTGCCTGAGCTCTTTCTGGCGGCGGCTGAGACGACCGTGGAGCTGGTGTACCGCTGCGACGGCTGCGAGTTGGGCTTCGGCAGTGAGGAACTGCTCCTGGAGCACCAGCCCTGCCCGGGGCCGGAGGCTGTGGCCGCACCCCGGGACCCGCCCACAGAGAACCCCAAAGCTGCCCAGCCGTCTGTGGAGCCCCAGCCGCCTCCTGCCACCGCCACCGCCAGCTTCCCCTGCCTTCCCTGCGGGAAGTCCTTCCGAACAGTGGCCGGGCTCTCCCGCCACCAGCACAGCCACGGGGCAGCCGGTGGGCAGGCATTCCGCTGCGGCAGCTGCGACGGTGCCTTCCCACAGCTAGCCAGCCTCCTGGCGCATCAGCAGTGTCACGTGGAGGAGGCGGCGGCCGGGCGCCCACCCCCCCAGGCCGAGGCCGCCGAGGTTACCTGCCCGCAGGAGCCGCTGGCCCCTGCCGCCCCCGCCCCACAGCCGCCTGCGCCAGCACCTGCGCCCGCCCCCACCGAGCGGCCCTACAAGTGCGGCGAATGCGGCAAGGCCTTCAAGGGCTCCTCGGGGCTACGCTACCACCTGCGGGACCACACAGGCGAGCGGCCCTACCAGTGTGGCGAGTGTGGCAAGGCTTTCAAACGCTCCTCGCTGCTGGCCATCCACCAGCGCGTGCACACGGGCCTGCGGGCCTTCACCTGCGGCCAGTGCGGCCAGACCTTCAAGTGGTCGTCGCACTACCAGTACCACCTGCGGCTGCACACGGGCGAGCGGCCGTACGCCTGCGGAGAGTGCGGCAAGGCCTTCCGCAACACGTCGTGCCTGCGGCGCCACCGCCACGTGCACACGGGCGAACGGCCGCACGCCTGCGGCGTCTGCGGCAAGAGCTTCGCGCAGACCTCCAACCTGCGGCAGCACCAGCGCGTGCACACGGGCGAGCGGCCTTTCCGCTGCCCGCTCTGCCCCAAGACCTTCACGCACTCCTCCAACCTGCTGCTCCACCAGCGCACCCACTCGGCGGAGCGCCCCTTCGCCTGCCCCGTCTGCGGGCGCAGCTTCGTCATGGCGGCCTACCTGCAGCGGCACCTGAGGACGCACACCCCTGCCGCCCCCGCTGTCCCCGCCAGCGGCCCCCCGCCCCCTGCGCCGTTGGCTGCCGCCCCGGCTCCAGCAGCCACTCAAGATGTCCACGTGCTGCCCCACCTCCAGGCGACACTCTCCCTAGAGGTGGCAGGGGGCCCTGCTCAGGCCCCGCCCCTGGGCCCAGCAGCCCCCAACTCCCAGACATTCCTCCTGGTGCAGACCGCCCAGGGCCTCCAGCTCATCCCCAGCAGTGTGCAGTCCCCCACACCCCCGCCGCCCCCCGCGCCCCCCAAGCTCATCTTGTTGCCCTCCAGTACTGGTGGTGGGGGCGGCCGGGCAAAGCAAGGCCTGCGGGCAGTGGGGAAAGCTGGGCAGGGGCCTGGAGTAGTCTGGCTGCCAGGCCCTGGGGGGCTGGGGGTGCAGGGAGCGGGGAACGCGGGGGCCAGTGGGTCAGGGCAGAGCCTTATCCTCCTGCAGAATGTTGGGGGTGGGGAGGCGGGGCCGCCGGAAGTGAGTGGGGTCCAGCTCCAACCCCTGCGGCCAGCCCCAGAAGTGGCCACAGTCCAGCTTCAGCCGGCACAGGAAGTAACCACAGTCCAGCTGCAGCCGGCACAGGAAGTGACCACGGTCCAGCTCCAGCCCGCCCAGGAGGTGACCGCGGTCCAGCTCCAGCCTGTGGCGGGCCAGCTGTCTAACCCCAGTGGGGGAGCCGTGACCGCTGAGGCCCCCAACCTGCTGGTGGTTCAGAGTGAGGCACCCGAGGAATTGCTGGCGGGCTCTGGCCCCGGGGAGCCGGGCGACGGAGAGGCAACCACGGGTATGGTCCAGGATGTGCTCTTTGAGACGCTGCAGACGGACGAGGGGTTGCAGAGCGTCCTGGTGCTGAGCGGGGCAGATGGGGAGCAGACCCAGCTCTGTGTGCAGGAGGTAGAGACCCTACCCTCAGGGCTGGCCGAGCCGCCCACCCCCGGGCCACCAGGGCAGAAACTGCTCATCATCCGCAGTGCCCCAGCCGCCGAGCTTCTGGAGAACAGCAGTGTTGGGGGCGGTGCCGCCACACTGCAGCTGCTGGCCCCACCGGCAGCCAGCCCAGCCTCGGCCCCTGCCGGCGTCCCCGCCACCCCCGCCTCCCAGATGGTACAAGTGGTCCCTGCAGGAGCTGTGCCAGGGGGCATGGCCTCGCAGGGTCTTCCCTCCATCCAGATTGTCCAGACTCTGCCCGCAGTCCAGCTGGTGCACACTTTTTGAGTAGAACTGCTGGCACTTCTCCCCACCCCACAACAGATCCTGACTCGCCCCTGCCTGGGCAGGAGCGCTGCAGGCAGGGCTTGCTAATAAAGACTAGAATCTCCTCCCATGTTTGGTTTTATTGGGGGTCTGGAGTCTTATCTCTCGCCTCCGTTAGGAAGCTCGCCGGGTGGGGGCAGGTGACTTGCTTTGCGTCTCGGGGCTCCGGTACTTCTATGTGGGGCTCTGTTTACCCTTAAAAAGGGGATGCACTAGTCACTGGAACGGGGAGGCGGTGGAATCTAGAATGCTGGTTTGCCACTTGTTCGCTGCAAGTCACCCCACACGTCCCCTCATCTGAAAAGTGGACGGGAGGAGTGCTTGTCCCGAAGGTCACTGAGCACGAGTGGGTTGGGGCAGAAGTCCCTATGGTGGGCGAGTTTGGGAGCCTTTGGGGCTCAGGATGGTGACGCAGTCGGGCTGCAGCCCAGGCGCCAATGAGAGCGAATCGCTCCCATCTGCGCTCCCACCTCCACGCCCAGGTCGCTTAGCAACCCGTGAACGTTGGGAAGCCAGAGTGCGCGCCCCCTCCTCGGACCGGTGAGGACCCGACCCCGTGGGCATCTGCCCTGTCGCCCTAAGGGTCCCTGTTCTCTATTGTTCCTTCGCCCCCTACTCCGTCCCCGCAGGGTCTCCGCGTCCTGCCCTTCCTCCACGCCAGCCCACCCCAGCCGGGGAGCTTGGCAACAGTTGCTAAGGCTTGGAGTAGGCCCCGCCCCGCCCCCAACGTGCTTGAGTCTGACGTCACTTCCTCCGGCGACCCTTCCCGACCCTGCCCCCCACCCCCCACCCCCAGCACACACACACCTTGTCAAAGGAGCACAGCGACTGGCAGGGGTGCTTGCAGGTCTTTGTCCTGCGGCGACTGTGGGAGACGGGCGCCGGGGCGTGGGGAGCGCGGTCCGTCCGCTGGCCCTTGCGGGGAATGTTCCGTATCCCCAGGGCAGTCCCGGAGCCTGGGAAGGAGCCCCGTGTTGCCAGGTGTCGGCGTCCGCACGGCTTTTAGGGGTAGATCGCTGAACACCACGGGTTGGGGTGGGGAGCAGGATCCGGGAGACGTTAGGAAGCTCGCCGGGTGGAGGAGGCAGCCTGTCCTGCCTCGACTCTCGCTTGGGAGGCCCCGAGCTCCCTCAGTGGTCTCATTTGGGGCATGCTACTGCTGGTCTCCGCCCACGGGGCTCTTGGGGACCCGAGGTGCATTCCTGATGCTGACCTGCTTGTTTTCACTAGGTGCACGCCTGCTCCCTTAGGGGCGCCGGGGCTGCCATGGCCCCCAGCCACCTGTCGGTGCGGGAGATGAGGGAAGATGAGAAGCCCTTGGTGCTGGAAATGCTGAAGGTGAGGGCTGCGGGGGGCACCAGTGAGCCTAGCCTGGGGGCGGGGCAGCCGAGTGAGTGGCTTCAGCCCCCGCTGGAGGCAGAGCCAGCCCAGAGCCCCGGAGAAGCCACTTTTGTTCTAAGCCACTTCTGGCCTGGTCCCTTCTCCCTCTAGTGCCTTCTCCCGTTCCTCGGTCGGGAAGGGCTGTGGGGGACGCCACCTCCTACCCCACATTCATAGAGCAGAGCCCCAGGGGCCTCGGCCCTGTACTCCAGTCCCCCCACTGCAGGCTCTTCTCTTCGCTGCTCAGAGCATGCCCGTTTTCTGGCCTGGGGGCAGTCCCCTGTCCTGTTCTGGCCTCATCTTGTGCCTCCCTCCTGTCCTTCTCCTGAATTGGGTGACCCCAGAGCTCCTAAGTCATTCCCTCACTCACTCCCTAACTCAGAGCGCAGTGTGCTGGTGCCTAGGGCAGCCGCGGTCCTCACTCTGCCCATCTCTCTGCCACAGGCCCATCACACTGCCTTCCCTTCTCCTTTGGGAGCCCCCACCCGGGATCCCTCCTGGACAGGATCAGGCTCCTCTCCTAGTCCCTGGTGCCCACGGGGGCCCTAGTGTGATGGAAGGCCAGGTCCCTGGCTCTGACTACCCCTCCTTCCCACAGGCTGGCGTGAAGGACACGGAGAACCGAGTGGCCCTCCACGCCCTGACACGGCCGCCCGCCCTGCTCCTCCTGGCGGCAGCCAGCAGCGGCTTGCGCTTTGTCCTGGCCTCCTTCGCCCTGGCTCTCCTCCTGCCTGTGTTCCTGGCCGTGGCAGCCATGAAGCTGGGCCTTCGGGCCCGGTGGGGCTCACTGCCTCCTCCGGGTGGCCTGGGGGGACCCTGGGTGGCAGTGTGCGGCTCAGGTGACGTGTGTGGGGTTCTGGCCCTGGCTCTGGGCTCTAGTGCTGGGGATGGTGCTCGGGTCACTCGCCTCTCTGTTTCCCGCTGGCACCGTCGCCAGGGTGTGGGCAGGCGGCTGCTGGCCTTCGCAGAGTCCCGGGTACGCACCTGGGCAGGGGGGGCAGGGGAGCCGCGAGCCCGCCTTGTGGTCCCCGTGGCTGTGGCAGCTTGGGGCGTGGCCGGGATGTTGGAGGGCTGTGGCTACCAGGCTGAGGGGAGCTGGGGCTGCATGGGCTACACGCTGGTGAGGGAGTTCAGCAAGGACCTGTGACTCTGAGCTGAGCACCTGCTGTGTGCATGAGCACCTACTGTGTGCAGGAGGCACATTCACGTCTTCCCTGTGCAAATCCCCAGCCCACCTAGGGCCAAGAAACTCAGGCCTGCAGAGGGCATGAGACCCGACTGCAGTCTCAGGTCTGTCCGTAATGTGTGAACTTCTCCGAGAGGTCAGCCTGTCCAGCTCCCTGCCTCAGGTTCTGTCTGCACTGAGAAATCTCTCCCGTTTGTCTCTGTCAAGTGGGGATGAGGCCCCTGCAAGTGGGGTGGGGTTTGACGGGTGTGCTTGAAGGGGATGGGTCTGGAGCCAGAGGGATGAGCAGAGCCTCTGTGGGAGAGGCTTGTCTCCTGGAGAGCCCAGGCCAGGAGGGGGCAAGCCAAGGGCTGCCCAGCAGCCCCTCCTTGGGGGAAGGGGGAGGCCGAGAGGGGTGGCCAGACCGGTCTGGTTTTTTACACCCGATTGTTAATAAAGCCTGAAACTGCTCTGCGCCTGGCTCCCTCTCTCTGATGCCTTTTCCAGTCTGTCTGCAAACCACCCCCTTCCGTCTGGCTCCTCCTTTCCGCAGAGTTGACATTCATTGTTGGTGGGGGTGCTGGCCCGGGTGGAGGGGAGGTGATGAGCTCACGGCAGCCCCGCTCCCAGCCAGCCCTCTGACTCACGCTCCCCATTACCAAAGTTTTCCGCCTCCCAGCTGCCGGGTGCAGAGTGTGTGAGCGAGCCTGGGTAGTGTGTCGTCGACCTTGGCTCTGCCCATCCCCCGCCCCAGTTTCCTGAGGCGACATACAAGTTCAGCCACTTCTCCCCGAGATGGGGGGCCTTGCATCCAACTCCAGCCAGGGCAATGGAGAGAGGGGTTTCTCCTTCTCCTTTCCCACTCCAGGAAGTCCTTCCTGGTGTCTGGCTGGAAGCCCTCTTGCTGCTGAACCGTGATCCCCAAGCCCAGCTACTCCCAGGAATCCAGGCTCCAGCCCCTCTGCCCTCGTCCCAGCACGTGGATTCCCTGGCTGGGCAGGAGAGCAGACAGAGGGGTGGGCACCCTGCCCACACCACCTCCACGTGCGCCTTGCCCGTGCCTTCCCTGTCGGCTGCCGTCCCCTAAGCATCTCCGCGCCCGCCTGGCGAGCCTGGCCGCTCTGTGTGGGTGTTTGCAGTTGGACACCCTCCCTCCCGCCCGCAACCCCCCTCCTCCCCAGGCCTCAGCCGCTGGCCAGCCCCCTCCCCGCCCCCCCTCCTGTCCCCTGCTGCCTCCTCGGCAGCCTCCCTGGCTCCTGGCAGAGCGTCCAGCTCCTGCCTGCTCCTCCCGGGTCCAGGGCGCCTCAGCGGGCGCGTCCCCCGCCCTCCCTCCGGTGGCCGCTGCCTCCTCCCGTCTGCTGCTCCCATCCCCTCTCACCCCACCCCTGCCCTGGACTCCGCAAACATGAGGGTCGTGGCCTGCCTCCTCGGTGAGTGGCCCCTTCTTGCAGACTCTGGGACGCGAGCCCCACCCCCTGACCCCTGAGCTCATCCACTTGAGGAATTCTGACTTCCGGGGTCCATTCCTGGTGCTCGGGGATGCAGGATGTTTGCCCTCCCTGCCCGACTTCCCCAGGGACCCAGCCTTCTGCACCCAGTCCCACTGTCCGAGGAGTCCCAGGGGCCTGCCTGGCCCCCCACCACCAGCCCCGACCCTTGTGGGTCTTTACCCACCACTTGACCGTCAGCCAGGCAGGCCTCTGGGGAGCACAAGGGCCTGGTCCCCAGCCCTGACCTGTGGCATCTGGATCCCCTCCTTCTGGGCCCCGTGTCTTCTTTCCCTGCCAGTGGGGGTTTGCTGGCTCAGAGGTGCGAGGGCTCGTGTGTGTGAGTGTGGCCGGGTGGGTGTCCGGGTGTTCAAGACAAGGGGCCTGTGCTGCAGAGAGGACCTCTGGGCCTGCCCTCACTGTGTCCCACCCCTCCAACCCCCTTCCAGCGGCCCTGATGGGGATCCAGGCTGTTGGTAAGTGGCCCCGAACACTCTTCCGACTGGCCTTGCCCAGCCCCAAGCCCATCCCATTCCTGGCCTGGCCTTCCCTTGGGACCCTGGCTGCCCCTGATCTGGCTGTGACCTCAGAGCACCTTTCCCCTCAGAGCTCCCTGGGCAGCCTGCCAGCCACTCACTCACACCAGGGACCCTGCTGGGCACCCAGGAGCTGGGGTCCCCACCCTGTAAGACAGTTCCTGGCCCCAGGGCCTCCAGGCTGTCGTCACGACCTTCACTCTGTCTCCTCAGAGCGGCTGCGTCTGGCCGACGGCCCCCATGGGTGCGCAGGCCGGCTGGAGGTGAGGCACAACGGGCGCTGGGGGACCGTGTGCGACGACGGATGGGACCTGCGAGATGCCGCGGTGGCCTGCCGGGAGCTGGGCTGCGGGGGGGCATTGGCCGCCCCCAGAGGCGCCTTCTTCGGAGAGGGCACGGGGCCCGTGTGGCTGAGCGAGCTGGCCTGCCGGGGCAGCGAGGGGCAGCTGGGGTTGTGCCCCCACCGTGGGTGGAAGGCCCACGTCTGCTCCCACGAGGAGGATGCGGGTGTCGTCTGTGCAGGTGAGGACCCTGAGACTCAGCCCCGTCACTCGGAGGGGCTTGGGGGCTGGCACCCTCTCCACAGCTAGGGGTTGCCCTCCAGGACCCTGACTCACTGCGGCCCAGGGGTCCCACCCGATGGCTTTTCTGCTGTCTGTAGGTCAGCGTGTGGCCAACTCAAGGGACACAGAGGGCTCACCCTCGTTCCTGGATGGGGACTCCTGGCCAGGGCTGTCTGGCGAGCTGAGTCCCAGCTCTGAGGAGCCCCCTGTGACTCACGGTGAGTCCACCTGCCCACGCCCTCTTCTTCTCAGCTGCGGGGCCGTGGGGCCTTCCCATCCGGTGGCCCAGGGGACAGACAGATGCCCGTCTCCTTCCCAACCCCGGAAGTCCCCCCACAGCCCCCCAGGCAGGGGCAGGGATGAGTGGCTCCTGAGCTCCCTCCCTGCTGTCTCTGCTCCCAGCCCCCCCGCTAGCTGGGACGCCCCAGAGCAGCTCCCGGAAGAAGATCCTCCGGCCGCCCAAGCAGGCCAAGTCCACCAGGGCCCCCTTGCTGACGGCCGGAGCCCCCCACCAGGGTAAGTCCCCTCTGCAGATCTGCATCGGGGGAGGGGAGGCCCAGCCAAGTCTGAACCAACCTGGACGTCCGAGGTATCCTCCTGTTAACCCGAGGCCCTGAGGATTCAGAATCAGACCACCAGTCGGGGAACCCAGGTGTCTGCTCCCAGCATCAGGCACCCTGTCCCACTCAGACCCTTGCTTTCCCCTGAATGGCCTGGCGGGCCACTGCCCTCTCCAGGAGGGATGTTTGAGTCCGCTGTCCATCTCTGTCTCCCCAGAGCGGCTGCGCCTGGCTTCGGGCCCCCATGGGTGCGCGGGCCGCCTGGAGGTGTGGCACGCAGGGCGCTGGGGGACCGTGTGTGACGACGGATGGGACCTGCGGGACGCCGCGGTGGCCTGCCGGGAGCTGGGCTGCGGGGGGGCGCTGGCCGCCCCCGGAGGGGCCCGATTCGGCCAGGGCTCAGGGCCCGTGTGGATGGATGATGTGGGGTGCGGAGGCGGCGAGCAGGCCCTGCGGGACTGTCCCCGGAGCCCTTGGGGTCGGAGCAACTGTGACCACAGCGAGGACGCAGGGCTGGTCTGCACAGGTGCGTCCTGCGCTCGAGCCCGGGCCTGTCCCGCCACAGGGCCAGGTCTGTGGTGTGGCATTCCCCACCCCCCTCCTGCCCCCCGGGGTCTGAAGCTCAGTGTGCCGTGTGGGTGGAGGCCTGCAGGACAGGGAGGGGTCCCTCCACATTCCGCTGGGTGGGAAGCATGTGGAGCCCATTCATGGGGGGTAAATTGAGGCTTCGGAGATGGTCACATTGTTCTCGAGGAGAAGCAAATCCCACTGAGGTTCCCGGGGAGCTGGGTGCCTTAACACCTTTAATTCTCAGGAGCCCTGTTCTGACGCTCCTGTCAGTTACGAGCAGACGTAGCAGGAGCCGTAGGGCAAGAGCTTCTGCCTTCTCTCTGGCCTGTTCTTCGCCCTAGATCACTGACTGGGGGTAGCTCCCGCCATGCTGGCTGGTAGGGATGGACTCCACACCCTACTCCACCCCGTGGCATCCAGGGAGACCCAACCCAAATGCTCCCCAGAACCAACAACACGTTACTGTCTGGACTGCAGTTCTCCATGGCGGTGGGGGTGTCACCGTTTCCCCATCCTCACTCCCCAGGGAACGCCTGCAAAGTCTGCAGACACTGTTGGTTGTCCCAGGTGTGGGTATGCCTCACATCTCAGGGGTGAGGCCCCAGCTGATGGACAGTGCCCAGGACGGTCCACTCAGAGAAGGACGGTCCCCCAGGTATCACTGCCAGGAGGCCAGGACATGGTAGGGTTGGGGTAGTCATGCCATGTTGCCCCGGGCAGGCAGGGCCCTGGGGAGAAGTGAGGTGAGGACCAGACGTGGACTCTTAGTGAGTGGCTTTTCCACTGCGGAGCCATTCCCTGACCTCCAGCCTCCTCCTGGGTGGGAAGCGTCATGGTGCCTGTCTCTCCGTTCTCCTCTCTCCGCCCACATCCAGGCCCGGCCCCCCGCCTGCGCCTGGTCGACGGCCCCCACGGGTGTGCTGGCCGCTTGGAGGTGTGGCAGGAGGGGCGCTGGGGGTCTGTGTGTGACGACGCCTGGGACCTGCGGGACGCCGCGGTGGCCTGCCGCGAGCTGGGCTGCGGGGCTGCCCTGGCTGCGCCTGGAGGGGCCTTTTTTGGGGAGGGGGCCGGACCCATCCTCCTGGACGATCTTCGGTGTCAGGGAAACGAGACGGCCCTGCGGTTCTGCCCTTCCAGGCCCTGGGGCCAGCACGACTGTCATCACCGGGAGGACGCCGGGGCCGTGTGTGATGGTGAGGGGCTCTGGGAGAAGCCGGCAGGAGGGTGTGGCAGAGTCCCAAGAGGAGAACAGGAAGTGGGGGGGCTTGTGTATTTTCCTCACATACCCCATGGCCCCCACTCCCTCTGCTCAGACTGCCCAGGGGCCCCAGCTTCCCTGAGAAACCTCATCCTGCGTCAGTGGCCTGGGGTGGAGGGTGCAGCAGTTGTGGGCAGTGCAGGGTGGGTGATGACCACCTCCTCCCCGGCCCCTGCCCCAGGCATGCCTCTCGCCTATGGCCCTCCCACGGTCCGCGCAGTGGGCAGCAACGGCTCTGTGTCCAGGGAGGCTGCATCCCAGCCCCCGCCCCCCACCGCACGCCCGGCCTCAAGCACAGAGAGCATTTCACCTCCACCTGCCTCCTCGGCTGCCCCTTGGGAGCCTGGGCCGGAAGCTGGTGAGTCCGATCTCTCTCCCCAAAACAGGGTCTTAGCAACTGTTTGCTCTTCGCTTCGGCCCCGGTGCCCTTCCTCTCTGCTCAGAGACTGTGTCACCGAGAGAAAGGAAGAGGGACAGGTGCACAGGGCACAGGGCACAGGACTGGTGCCCAGGGGCCTTGAATGCCTTGAATTCGAGTCTTGAATGCATGGCCCTTTCTAAAGACTGCCTCCTTCTCTCAGATACTGAAAAGACCAGTCAGCCACAGCTGTTGTTCTGAAATCTAGGCTTTATTATTACTCAGGGATGGTGAGGCCAACAGACTGGAGAAGTCTGTCATTGCAGAGGTGGTGGTCACAGTTCCCCAGAGGAGTGGAAGTGCCATGCCATGCATGGCCACACGGGGACGCACAAGGGCCTCCAGGAGGCAGAGGGAGGTGGGGCACAGTGGGGGGGACCCTTGACTGGTTCCTGGGGGAGAAACAGGCTGCTGCCTGGTGTGTGGTACCTGCCCTGGGGGATGAAGGCTGTGGGCCCCACAAAGGAGGCGGTGGGGTGCTGGCTCTGGATGGGCCAGTTTGCAAACGAATGGCAGGATGGCCTTAGGAGTTAGCTACCGGAGGGAGGGGCAGACCTTCCAGCCCTCAGCAAGGCCCCAGATGTCAAGGCCTCAGAAATTCAGAAAATAAACAAGCATGAGTAACACAGCTGTCTCTGCAAGGCTGAAGGAAGTAGGGACTAGTTCACTGTTAGTGAAGGCTTCATTCTCTTTTTTCTTTTTATTTATTTTTTAACACATTCATTGGTTGCTTCTTGTATGTGCCCTGACCAGGGATCGAACCCACAACCATAGTGTATCAGGACAGTGCTCTAACTGACTAAGCTACCTGGCCAGGGCCAGGCCTCTGTTTCTGAATAATAATGACAACAATAACTACTCAGCGTTCACTGGCTCACGTGTGACCAGTGCCGTTGCAAGCGCACTCCACGTCTTCAGCAGGTAACAGGTGACAACCCACTACTTCTGCTGTGGATGCTGTGGTCTCAGCTAAAATGTGGGAAAGCCAGGACTCATCAAGGTTGTTTGTTCCAGAGCCCACATTCTTTATTTTTAAAAAGTTTTCACCTGAGGATATATGTGTTGACTTTAGGGAGAAAGGAATGGGGAGAGAGAGAGAGAGAAACATCAATCAGTTACCTTCTGTACGCACCCCAAATGGGGATCGAACTCCGAACTCAGGCATGTGGCCCTGACTGGAGGTTGAACCCAAACACTTTGGTGTACAGGATGATGCTGCAACTAACTGAGCCATCTGACCAGGGCCCTTTATTATTATTTTTTCTTGTGGCAAAATGTACACAACACAAAACTGACCGTTTTAACGTTTTAAAAGATTTTTATATTTTAGAGGGGGAAGGGAGAGAGAGGGGAAGAGAAATGTCAATATGTGGTTGCCTCTCGAGCTCCCCCTACTGGGCACCTGGCCCACAACCCACGCATGTGCCCTGACTGGGAGTCGAACCTGCAACCCTTTGGTTCTCAGGCCGGCACTCAATCCACTGAGCCATATCAGTCAGGGCCATTTTAACCATTTTTAAGTGTACAGTTCAGCAGTATTAAGTACATACAGAATGTTGTGCAGCCATCACCAGCACCATCTCCAGAAACCCCAGGCCCACTAAACACTAACTCCTCATTCCTCAGTCCCCAGCCCCTACCACTATACTTGCTGTCTCTATTAATTTGATGATGCTAGAGGTCTCATTTAAGTGAAATCATACAGTATTTGCTCTTTTGTGTCTGGCTTGTGTCATTTAGTAAAATATGCTCAAGGTGTATCCATGTTGTGGCAGGTGTTGGAATTCCTTCCTTTTTCGCGGCTGCATAGTATTCCATTATATGATGGACCACATTTTGTGTGTCCATTTATCTGCCTATGGAATTTTAGGATGTTTCTATCCTTTGGCTTTGTGAATAGTGCTGCTATGAACCTTTGCCTACCAGTGTCTATTAAAAAACCCATTTTCACCCTGTTTTGGGGTAGGTTCCTAGGAGTGGAACTTCTGGAACACATGGCAATTCTTGGTCCAGCTTTCCAAGGAACCACCAGACTGTGCCTGGCTCTTTATCTCTGTGCTTAATGTTGACAAGTATACAACACAGGCCTCAGGAAATGCTTGCTGCCAGGAAGGAAGTTTGGACAGAGGAGAGGTGGAGGAGCATTCACAGAGTGGATGGCATCCCCAACTCTAATCCTTTGGGTCTCTTCCACCCCAGGGTCCCCCCAACTGCGACTGGTGGCCGGACCCAGCAGATGCTCAGGGCGGCTGGAGGTGTGGCACGCCGGGCGTTGGGGGACAGTGTGTGATGACAGCTGGGACCTGCGGGACTCGTCTGTGGTCTGCCGAGAGCTGGGCTGCGGGGAAACTCGGCAGCCAGACCCTGCCGCAGGCCGTTTCGGCTGGGGCGCCGGCCCCATCTGGCTGGACGATGTGGGGTGTGTGGGCACGGAGGTGTCACTGTTTGACTGCCCTGCCACTCCCTGGGGGAAGCACAACTGCGCTCACAATGAAGATGTTGGTGTCACCTGCACTGGTGAGGAGTCCCCACCATCCGCTGGCTCCGGGAGGGCTTCCTGGAGGAGGGAACAGGAACTAACATCCGCACTAATGTCGACTGAGCACCTGCCTCCTAAGCCCCTGCCATGGGCTGGGTGTTTTCACACATGTGTGACTGTACTCACACCTGACAATAAGTCCAGGTTGGTGGATGATATATCCATTATGCTATTGAAGACCATGAGGCACAGAGAGGTTGAGTAACTTGCCCAAGGTCACACAGCAACTAAGTGGCAGAGCGGAGATTCTTCTTCCTCTTCCCCCAAGAATCAGGGAGTCTCCTGTACTGAGGGACGCCTTGTCCTCCCCAAGATGAGAGGAGGGGGATGTAGGGGCACTGGGACATAGAGAGAAGCCAGGGTGAAAGTCAACTTCAGTAAACTTGGGCCTCCTGTTTGCCATTTACTTGCCAACATTTACTGAGTGCCAGACACTGAGCTGGGTCCTCCACATGCAGTGACCACGGCCTGGCCTTTGAGAAGCTCACGCCTCACGAGGGAAAAGAGGCGCTGACAAATCATGCAAACCCATGCGATATGTTAGAATTTGGTAGGTCCTCAAGACCATCTGCAGCTTCCATAATTTTCTGGAAGGACTCGCAAAAGTCAGAAACACTGTCACACTCAGGGCTATGGTTGATGGCACAGGTTGACATCTGCTGAGGGAGGAGGCAGTGGGGTGGGGTCCAGGAGACACGGATGCAGCTTTCTGCCATCCTCTCCCAGGGGGGTCGGACAACACCCATGCCGACCAGGGAAGCCCCCCCACCACCTTGGTGTCAGAAGTTTTATGGGAGCTCGGTCAGACAAACACACTGGCAGAGGAGACACTCTTATCAGGCAGGACATTCCAAGGACTTCAGGTCACCCCCAGAAGCCAGGGGCCAAGGCCAGACCTTCCTTTGGGCAAAGTTAACCCTTTACTCCACAGAATGCTAATCAGAAAGACGTGGGGTGAGTGACAGCTGCAAGGATGGCGTCACCCCTGTGCCTTGAGCCGAGGCCCTCTCCCTCTCCTCCTGAGGGCCCCGGGGCCACAGAAGGACTTTAGGCTGTGCAGTCGCCTGTCAGACCAAGTCCCACTCTCGCGGTTGGTGGGAGCTGGACGGGGTGGAGGGGAGGCCCATCGGAAGGTACAGGAAGGAGATGAGAGGACAGGCGGGGTGTCAGTCACATCATGATGGAGAGTGCCCAGGAGACTGGGGACAGTGCTGGGTTTGGCTGGCCAGTGTGCCCACAGTCAGGCACCGTGCCTGAGTCATAGGAGGTGCTGAATATTTGTGACAAGATTGAATGAATGAATGAACGAATGAACGAGCAGAACTTGATGGCTGACTGGGGAGAGGAAGATGAGAGAAAGGAGCATGGGCGGACGACCTTGGCACTCTGGGGTCTGCCACCGTCTCTGTCTCCCGCTCCACCTCCAGGGACCGCCGGCCTGGACTCCATCTCAGACCCCTTTAGCTGGAGCTGGTTCCCTGGCCTGGGCAGAGACCCAGATGCCTGGCTCCCCGGGGAGCTGGCCACCAAGCCCTCTGCAAGGCTGACCCTGAGTGTTCCTGAGAGAACCACCAAGGCCCCCGGGAAGATGCCCAAGAGCACTAAGAAGTGGGTGACCAAGCATGCAAAGAGGCCGACCACTCAGGCCCCCGTGATGCCAACCACTAAACACTCCAGGGTCCTGGGCACCCAGGGTCCCCCCGAACTGACCTCCCGGACCACTGCAGTCATGGCCACTGAGGCCCGCCACCACCTGACCTCACACACCACCACAGCGCTGACCCCCCGGCCTCCCTGGGAACAAACCTCTAAGACTGTGACAATGCCAACCACTCAAGATCCCCAAGAGATGACCTCTGAGGCCACCACCGTCAGGCGAATCCCTCTATCCTCTGCAGAGTCATCAGCCAAGATCCCAGCAGAAGGTTCTCCAGAGTCATCCAAAGACCCCGCCCCCACTGGGGGCACCCCTGGGGGATCAGGTGAGTGGAGGGCACAATTGGGGGTGAGGCTGACCTAAGGTGACCCCTCCTGACCTGGGGCCTTCCACTGCAGGCCCCTTCCGAGTCCGTCTGGTTGATGGGCCCAACCGGTGTGCTGGCCGGCTTGAGGTGTGGCACGCTGGACGCTGGGGGACAGTATGCGACGACAGCTGGGACCTGCGGGACAGCACTGTGGTCTGCCGGGAGCTGGGCTGTGGACGTGTCCGGCCCCGTGTGGGCAAAACCCACTACGGCCCCGGGACTGGGCCCATCTGGCTGGATGACATGCACTGCAAAGGCACCGAGACCTCTGTGAGCGACTGCCCTGCGGGGGCATGGGGACAGCACAACTGTGACCATGAGGAGGACGTGGGGCTGACCTGCACTGGTACTGGGGACAGTGGGGTGCGGGGGGCAGAATCCGGGTGCCAGGGGGTTGGAGGACCCAGAGACTCCCCAGGAGATTCTGGAAGGGGAGTTTGGAACAGCACCAGGGGCCTCCAAGGTGGAACAGGGCTCAAACCTTTTCCAATGTTTCCCAAGGCCACGCTGATGAGGAGGACTATCCCCCCTGGACCTGGGACCCCACCTCAGGAGAGGAGCTGACCCAGGGGACTACTGCTGCAGGGGCACCTAGACAAGCTGTCTCCTGGGGCAGCACCAGGAGCCCCAGGGCCCCCTCCCCAGCAGTGAGACGCTTCCCGGGCCCAGGTGAGGAGCATGGCCAGGTGGGGCGGGA
Organism: Micronycteris hirsuta; assembly: GCA_004026765.1. NCBI lineage: Eukaryota > Metazoa > Chordata > Mammalia > Chiroptera > Phyllostomidae > Micronycteris > Micronycteris hirsuta. The sequence continues at coordinate 23,260 of PVJI01012927.1, read as the reverse complement.
CCTCCATGCATTGGCTCCAGGGTTTCCAGAAAGATCCTCCTCAATGAGTGCGTCTGGGTCTCAGAGGCCGTGGGCATGTTTGCTGGGCTCCAGGAACCTAAAACCTTTCTGTGCTGGGGCTCGACCAGAACACTCCTCCAGAGCCTAGAAGAGGAGACCCCGTGTGTCTCTCAGAGCAGATCTGGCAGAGCTCAGCCAGAGCCCACGTCCTCCCTAGTGGGGAGATAGGTTAGTACCTATCGGGGCCTCTGGGGTTCTGCTGTGATACCCAGAGCCAGCCTCCCACAGCCGGCGCCGCTGGCGCCACGTCGTCATCCCCACCCGGGCTCCCTCAAATCCCTTCTAGACGCAGATGCTCTGGTCTGGGTGGGACTGTGGCTCAGAGGTGGGGTGGGGACACCTGGGCGGAGAGCTCTGTCCCCAGCCTGACTCCTCCCTCTTGCCAGCAGAGTCCCTCTGCCCTGTGGCCTATGTCACTCTGCCACGTTCCATCTCTGCTGCTGCACTGTGGTCGCCACCCGCGAATCCTCTCCGGTTTCTCTGCTCTTCGACCTGTCCCTGCGTGTCCGCATGCTAGCGATCAGTGTTCCAGCCCAGCTCCGTGCTCAGTTTCATGGCCGTTACTTCTGTTTCCGGTTCTCACCATCCATTTCCGTTTCCCACCAAGCGTCCCCTGTAATGCTTCCTCGTCAGGTTCCGACCCTCCTCCCTCTCACAGCCCTCTCCCCCTCCCTTTGCCCCTCTTCTCCAAGCCTCAAGTTTCAAGTTCATTTTGTCCTGTCAGCCCCTCACTCCGTGTGCCTCACACGTAGCTACTTCCCCGGGTCCCTCAAGCTCCCAGGAGTCACCATTTGTGCCCCTTCTAGTCCTTTGTACCGACTGCGCCCAGGGCAGCCTCTCCATTTCTTCGTGCATCTCCCGCACTCCCCCTCCCACTCCTACAATGCCCTGGCTCTGCCCCTGTCACCTGCCACACGCCCCCCCTCACGTCCTCTCCGCAAAGACTCGCCCCTTGGGGCCCCTTCAGGACGACCACGCCTCTCATTCCCTTTCCCGCCTTTTCCACCAACTCAGCACGCATGCGCACACCTCTGCCTTGCGCGAGAGGGGCAGGGCAGAGGATGGAGGGATGTGAGGAGCAAGCATCAATCAGTCTCCTGTCTAGTTAAGTTATCGGGGCGCTGCACCTCTGATTGGCCCGCTGGTCTACGCCCACAGTCATAAAAACCGGGTGAAGCATGTGGTGGTCCCAGAGAGTAGTCGCCAGTCTCGCGACTGCAGGTTCTGTCGGGCAGGCCAGGGGCTCCGTGATTTGGGGATGCCCAAGTTGTGAGTTAGGGTTTAATCTGCCCAGTTTCTGGAGGTGATGCTCCTTGGTGCCGTGTAGCCAGGATTCTAGTGCCTTTGTTCGCTGCCTCCCTATCCCATAGCGCCCCCTTGTGACAGAAGATGGTCAGATGCCGGGCGCGGGCAGCGCAGGCATCTATGGAGGAGGCCCGTTCCCGCCCTCGGGGTCCCTTCCTGGTGGGAGAGAAGGCAGTGTGTGAGCCGAGATCCGTGCAGAACTACACATTACGCAAGGGAAATCTCAGGAGAGTCACATACACAACCTCAGTAATGGGAAGACTTGGAGGGAGGGGCGGGAGTGGTACGTGGGAGAAACCAGAGACATGAATTCCTATCCTCACTAGCAAGGTGACCTTGAAAAATAAGACTCTGCCTCTTTGAGCCTCAGCTTCTTCCTCGGGGGGAGCGGGGGGGGGGGGCGGAGGGGAGTAACAGGCTCCTGTCCAGAGTCAAGGTCAAGGAGAGCTCACTTACTCTGTGCTGGGCACATCTGTTCCAACAACTGGGTGACAAAAGTCCCGTTGTTACGGAGCCACACTTGAGATCATTTTAAGTGATTTCATACACACTTTGCTCATTGGATTGGCAAAGATTATTACTGGAGTCATGACAACCGTGAGTTCTGGAGTCCAACTCCCTGGGGTTCAGTGGTGGCCCCACTGGAATCGGAACTAGCCGGGTGACCTCAGGTCCCAAGCCAGTGAGCAAAATGTGTGTGAAATTGTCAAAAACCACAAACCATTGTCACACTGATTTACGGACAATGAACAACAGCTGCAGGATCCCAGGGAGGGAGTGATGGTTTTAGTTGAGCAATGGGGAAAACCTCTCGGAGGAGATGGTATGATCTGCACCAGCGCCACCAGGAGGGAGGGCATCCTCAGGGCAGCAGAGGCTGCAGTTGAGACAGTGGCACTGCCAGTCCAGGATGAGGTCAGATCCCCTAGACTGTTGGCTCTACTGAGTGTTCAGCTGTGTCGGTTTCTATTGCTGCCATAACGCACCACCGTGCATTTCGTGGCTTTAGACAACACTAATTCACTTCCCAGTTCTGTAGGTCAGAGGTCCCACGGAGGCCTCACAGGGCTCCAGGAGAGAATCAGTTCCCTTATCTTCTCCCGCTTCTAGAGGCCACTTGGTTTCTCGGTTCATGGCCCCGTCCTCTGTTGTCAAAGCCTACAGTTCGCCTGTGTTTGACCCTTCTCTGCCTTCACATCTTTCTCTGTCACTACAGCTGGGAAAACGTTCTCCAAGGTCAAGGGTTTGGGTGATCAGACGGGGCCCACTTGGTTTAGTCCAGGGCAATCTCTTCATCTCGAGGTCGGCCCTGTTAGTCACATCTGCAAAGTCCCTTTTGCCACTGAAGGTCACATACTCACAGGTTCTGGGGATTAGGGCGTGGACGTCTTTGGGGAACATTGTTCTGCCACAGGATCCACGTTGTAGGGACTCAGCAGAGACTTCTTACATAGTTGTTGAATGAATGAGAGTCCACGGGATTAGTCTAGACAGAGCGTCTAGGAGATGAAGCTGGAGGCCTGTGAAGTCTGGATTGTCACTTTCCATCTTCCTTGAAGCAACATTTTTTGAGGCTTTCCACACGCTGGAATATGGAGACACAGACACTGATGCGTGTGTGTCAAGCGTCTGCGGTGTGGCAGGCGTGGGTGCTCATCCCCTGGCAACACAGCAGTGGTGAGCAGAGGGCAAGGGAGGCTGGCTGAAATTTAAAAATCAGGTGGCCAAGAGGCGACTCACTAAGGAAGTGCCATTTAAGTGACCAAGGTCAAGGAAGAGACGGAGGAAGCCACACATATATCTGACTGGAGAGCATTCCATACAGAGGGAACAGCATGTGCAGAGCTGAGGTGGGACCTTGGGAGACCGGCGTGGCTAGAGCGGAGCCAGAGCCTGGTTTCATTGTGTGTGCGGTGACAGGCCTCAGAGGAGCATTGGAAGCTGGGAAGCACCACCTGCGCATTTGCAAAGCAGGACTCAGGATGGCACATGAGGAATGCATGCAGGGAGACCAGGAGGTCTTTGGAGATGTGACACTGGCCTCAACTGGGGTGGCCAAGGAGACAGAGAGAGACGCACACATGTTCAAGCCATATTCTGGGGGTTGAGCTGATGGCATCTGGTGATGGGGTGAGGAGAGGGAGGTAGGAGATGGGGACCCGCCTTCCACTGATGGGGAGCACTGCAGGGGGCACACAGACTCGGAGCGGGAGCATGAACAGGTGCAGAGGCAAAGCGTGTGGCTCACCCCGATGGAGACATTAGATATGCAGTCCTGAGGCCCAGGGGTGCCTGGGCAGCAGACGTACATTGGCAGGACGGAATTTGAAGCTGTGGGAATGGACGAGGCCAGGCAGACAGAGAGCCATGCCTAATGCTGCTCCCATGCTCAGCTGGGAAGGCGGGGTGACTCATGGACTTGGGATATCACTGTTTGTTACGGCTGCATGAGGTCATACGGAGGGGAGGACATCCAAGGTTATGTGCAAGATTACATTCAGAGGTCAGAGGATATTAACAGTAACAATAGCTAATGTTCATTGCGTACTCTTCATGTGCTAAGTATTGTCTAAGTGGCTTAATACACTTGCCCCACCCCATGGAAATTGATGATACAAGTACTGTCCTTAGCCCCATTTTACAGGTAAGGAAATCGAGGTACAGAGAGGTCAGGACAGCAAAGGATGACGGAGGTGGGGAAGGGGCATGTGGTGCCATTGGTTCTGAGGAAGCAGGGGCAATAATAGAGCAGGGCGCGACGGCATGGAGGGTGGGTGAGAGCTCACCAGGGAAGGAGTCAGGTGAGGCCCGGGAGGTCTGCACCCAGAGGGCGCGAGGTCCGCCTGGGTCTGAAGCCTGATGCTGCCCCTTAGCTGTGTGACCTTGGGAAAACTCCTTGTACACTCTGGGCTTCATGCTGGTAGTCTGTAGCCAAACTCTGGCACCTCCGCCCACCCTCTCCCCATGAGACTGCTAAATTACAGTGTCTGGCAGCACCAAGGATGTGGGCTAAAGGTGGGCAAGAGAGACTGCACCCACTTGGGAGCATCAAAGGGTCAACGGTTCAATTCCCAGTCAGGGCACATGCCTGGTTGTGGGCCAGGTCCCCAGTAGGGGGCACACAAGAGGCAACCACACATTGATGTTTCTGTCCCTCTTTCTCCCTCCCTTCCCCTCTTTCTAAAAATAAATAAATATTTTTTTAAAAGGGCAAAGGGCACTCAGTTTTCCTGTATCTCTCCAGGTGGTAAGGATGGTTACCAGCCTTACCGGACACGGGACACAGCTTCAGGAAGGGCCTTGGCCAAGGGGACCCCCACCATAGGCATCTCTGGACCCGCTCTTACCACTGGCACCACCAGGAGCCCAGGCCATTCCTCGCCAGCTCCAAGGGCCCGTGGCGATGCAGGTGAGGCACGCGGCTGGGGTGAGGGGACCAGGATGTTTGTGTGGTGGGGGTAGGGAGATGGACTCCAAATTCCCCAATGGTGAACTGACTCTTACCCAGAAAGATCCAACAGAAATGTACCCTAATATATATAAGGGGTTACTATCCTACAGCCGTGGCCCTCAACTCGAGGCAACTGGCAATCTCAGAAGATGGTTTGGAATGTCCCAACTGGGAGCCTAGTGCAGGGGGGAGGCCACGGATGTTGTCACACAACCTGCAGCCACAGGACAGCAACCCCCCTCCCCCCCAGCAGAGTCATCCAGTCTCAAATGTCAACAGGTTCAGAAACCCTAACCTGTACTCTGCAAGGCCCTCGGAAAAATCAATGAGAAAATGGCACGAAACCCTAAAAGAAAGTGGGAAAAAGCAATGAGCAGGTTATTCCCGGAAGCGGAAGCCCAAATGGCTAACGGGGATCGCGTAGAGATGCTCACACTCAGGAAGAGTCAGAAGACTCAAAACAGTGACGAGCAGGGGAAAAAATGATCGATAATACCATGTGAACCAGAGGGAGACGGACATCTCTGCTGGGTTCAGCTGCTCGATAAAAACCCATCCAGCAGTATTTCGTGAAGTTCAAGCCGATTATGAATTGTAACTCAGCCATCCTGCTGTTCCGGAGAAATTCCTGCACTGGCTCAAGAGGACACACCCATGAGCAGGTTCTTCAGCATATCGTGAAGTCAGGGGGCTGGGGGCAAGCTGAGTGCCCAACAATAGGGGAGCGGCTGAGGGAAAGGCGATGGAACCTATGCGGCAGCTCACACAGGGAGGGGTTGTCCACACAGCATCGTGAGCAGGTATGAATGGGATAGCAGTGAGGGAAGACGGAGGTTTCTCACTGCAGGGGATTTGCAGATTCACAAGCGCACAAGAACACATGCACATATGCTAACGTAAACAAACACGTATGTGCTTTCCATTTGGGGTAAGGACACGTGTGTCTAAGGACATATGGCACATACATTCGCGGAGGTACTGAGGGGAGAAGGTGAGGGGGATGAAGATTGCAGAGAAAGAGGAGAAAAATTAGAGTAAAACAGAAGGCCCTGGCTGATGTAGCTTCGTTGGTTGGAGTGTCGTCTTGTAAACCGAAAGGTTGCAGGTTCGATCCCCGGTCAGGGTACATACCTAGGTTGCAGGTTCAGTCCTGACTGGGACATGTACAGGAGGCAACCGATTGATGTTTCTCTTTCACATCGATATTTCTCTCTCTCTCTCTCTTGCTCCCTTCCTCTCTCTCTAAAATCAATAAACATACCCCCAGGTGAGGATTTTAAAAACTGTGAAAAAGGAAACAGTTTCTTAGTAGAACTAGGCACAATTTAGTGCTCGGTAACCCCCCACAACCACATAGGACAGCACAAAACACTCCTGTCACTGAGAGAATGACACTTAAGGGCCTAGACTCTGGGTACAAAGCACGTGGGTTCAAATCTTGTCCTTAGTGAACTGTCGTGTGTGTGTGTGTGTGAAACTTTGGGCCAGTTACCTACCTTCTTGGCCTGATTCTCCTCATCTGTAAAAAGGGTTAAAATTCGCACTGAACTGGAAGAAGGGGCTTCTCATCTGGGCCCACAATTCAGGGGGCGCCCAAACCCTCAGTAAGCAAGATAAATAAAAATCTTTTTTAAAAAAAGATTTTAGTTATTTATTTTTAGAGAGGGGAAGGAAGGGAGAAAGAGAGGGAGAGAAACATCCATGTGCAAGAGAAACATGGATCGGTTGCCTCTCAGGCTCCCAAGCCTGCAGCCAGGAATGTGCCTGGTCTGCAGGACAACGCCCAACCCACTGAGCCACACCAGTCAGGGCAAGAAAAATAAAATCTTAATGCAAATCTTTTTTTAAAGATTTTATTTATTTATTTTTAGACAGAGGGGAAGGGAGGGAGAAAGAGAGGGAGAGAAACATCGATGTGTGGTTGCCCCTCGTACACCCCCTACTGAGGACCTGGCCTGCAACCCAGGCATGTGCCCTGACTGGGAATCCAACTGGTGACCCTTTGGTTCGCAGCCTGAGCTACACCAGCCAAGGCTTAATGCAACAGTTTTAAAAAATAAAAATTCGCCCGGCTGGTGTAGCTCAGTGGATTGAGCGCGGGCTGGGAACCAGAGGGTCCCGGTTCGATTCCCAGTTGGGGCACATGCCTGGGTTGCAGGCCAGGTCCCCAGTGAGGGCCATGTGAGAGGCAACCATACATTGCTGTTTCCCTCCCTCTCTTTCTCCCTCCCTTCCCCTCTCTCTAAAAATAAATAAATAAAATCTAAAAAAATAAAATAAAAATAAAAATTCATGCAAAGATAAACCACATTGAACGAAATATCAAAATGTTAAATAAAGGACAGGATCCGACCCACCTCACCTGATGCCCCTTGTCTCGAGTCTGTCTTGGGTTGAAATTTTAACTTTTTGTGCATCGTGGCTTCGGCATTAATTTTGATGGTTTTAAACTATGACACAAAAATATTGATCTTGATTACTGAGATGACCCTTCCGAACCCTCCTGCACCACCCCTTCTGGCGTCTCTCCCACCCCTCCCCCTTTAGCTGGACTTCATCCCTCTGCCCTCCCCCACTCCGTTGCCCTCCACCCCTCCACATTCCCCAACTCTCTCGAATTCCCGCATCTCCTCACACGCTTCCACACGCCCTCATCCCCCACTCACCATCGTGCATGCTCCCCTCATTTCTGCCCCCTCCCGCTTCCATTACTACTCCACATCCGAGGCCCCCACCATGCATCCCAGCATCCTGCCGCAGTGGGGGCCGCCAGGTGGCGCCTGGAGACATCGCTGGAGGCAGGGACCTGGGTGTGAGGGGCGGGCCCAAGGGGCGGGGTGAAGTCTGCCGGCGACTGATGACATCATGAGGTTCTCCATCTTCCTATTGGCCGTCCCATTCCTGGGCGGGGTGGGCGGGGCAGACTGACCTCAGTGGTCCATCTTCCCTCCTCCAGGTTCTGGGCGGAAACCGTGGCCTGATCGCCGGCTGTTGCGGCCCACGGCGGCCCGGACAGCGCCCCGCGCCCCTTCCCTGGGCCCACCACTGACCTCCCACTCGGCGCCACGGCTCATCCCCGACACAGCTTCACCTTCGACCGAGGTGACCTCTCACCCTCCAGACACTCTGCCACCCAGCCTAGACACGACCTCCTGGAAGAACTCTGACCTCACTTGGACAACCCCTGGCCTTCCTTTGGCCACCCTTGATACCACTGTGGTTCCAGCACTGACCCCTGAGCTTTCACCCACCCCACTGCCCACCTTGCCCAAAGAACTGACCTCTGACCCCTCTGCACCCGCAGTTGTGACTCATCTTTCCCCTACCTCAGAGTTGATCCCAGAATCTGACACGGCCCCAGGCTGGGACACAATACCGTACCCCAACACAGTCCCAGAACCTTCCAGATCCCCAGACCCCTCCACAAGCCCTCCCCCCACCACCACTCCTCCCTCCACCACGACCTCTCCCCCGACCCTCACCCTCAACACTACCATTACCGCTCACCTCACCGCGACCCTTCACCCTACCACGACCCTTCATCCTACCACGACCCCGCACCCAGCCACAGCTTCTCACCCATCCGAGATACCTTCCACCACCATGATCCCTCCCCTTACCTCCCCCCCTTCCCCGGCCACAACTGCTCGACTCAAAACAACCCCTAACCCCATCGCCATCCCTTACCCTTCCACGACCTCTGACCCCACCACGACCTCTCACCCTACCATGACCTCTGACCCCACCACAACCCCTCACTCTACCGCTACTACTCACCCGGCCTTGGCTCCTGACCCCACCTCAACCCCTGTGATCACTACTAAGTCTCTCCTAACTTCCTTGGAAACAGAATTTCCCTTTCCCGCTCCAGCACCAACAGGCAAGCCCGGCCTGCACCCCCGGTTGACCTTCATGGGGGCCCCCCACCCCTCCGCATCCCCTGTGTCGAGCCCAGAGTCCTCTCCAGCCTCAGAGTCCAGCCCCTCCAGGCCTTCTCCAGCCCCAACCACGGATACACCATCCACAGAGGACTTCAAACCACCCAGAAGCCAGGGCCCCCAGCTAACCTCCCCACCTCCTCAGACCCCACACTCAGCCTCTGACCCCACAGAGACCCCTGATCTCCACCTGCCCCCCATGGCCCATCCCTTAGATCAGCCACCTCCTGACGGTCTCAGCCTAGGACCAATGTCCGGTCACAGCCCAGGCCCCATTGGCCCTTGCGTGGCCCCAGTGCCGCCTGTGAAGGTCATGGCTTGTGAGCCACCTGCCCTGGTAGAGCTGGTGGCTGCTGTAAGGGATGTGGGTCACCAGCTGCAGAGGCTGACCCAGGCCCTGGAGCGGGACCAGCAGGAGCGCCAAGCTCTGGGGCTGTGGCTGACCCGGCTGGCGGAGGCTGCCCAGGGCCTGGGGCAGCTGGGTGAGGTGGTGAAGAGACTGGCGGAGGTGGCCTGGCCCCCCAGCACACCTGCACCAACCACCACCGCCCCAGAGGAGGAAGAGAGGCCTCTGAGGGGAGATGTGTGACCCTGTCTGGGACTTGAGGGGGGGCTCAAGACACTTACCAAAAAAAAAAAAGGAAAACCAAAGTATCAAATTAAAAACAAGAGGCAGATGACGTTTCTGGGGGACTGGAGGAATCCCGGAGAGATGGAAGCACAAGACTGATCTGTTTGTGAGTACCACAGGCACTGTGCAAGACGGGGGAGATGAGGGCAGTGAGGATGGTGGTGATGATGATGATGGTGGTGATGGTGATGGTGGCAATGATGGAGATGATGGGCATGAAGATGATCATAGTGATGAAGATCACGGTGGCAATGACAGAGATGGTGACCATGATGGAGGTGATGGTGATGATTAGTGACGAGGATGGTGATGAGAATGGAGAGAGTGGTGATGCAGATGATCATGGTGGTGATGATGGAAATGATGGTTGCGATGACTGGTGATGAGGATGGTGGTGGGAACAGTGATGCTGATGGACATGGGCAAGATGGTGGTGATGACCGCGATGAGGAAGCCTCCGGACCGCAGGAATCTTTGTTTCGTTTGCAGAGGTAAACGAGAAGAGAGCCTCACCCAGCAGGCACTCCCAGGGGATCTGTCGAATGCCTGAGCGCATAAGAATTAACAACAGTGTCAAACCTTCCTTGGACACTTCCCACTGGTCCGGCTCTGTTTTCAGGGCTTTGCTTGCGCGAGGTCATCTTATCTCCACAAACAACTGCTGAGGAGCGGGCTGTTCCCGCAGCTCAGCTCCCAGAGAGGTGTGAAGCCAGCGTGCCTGAGCGAGAGTCCTCGTGGGTGTGAACCTGAGCTGTCACTTAACCTCTGGGCCTGAGTTTCCCCGACTACAAAAGGGGGATAACCTTGGGTTTACTGAGATGAGGCACGGGTGAGTCAGTGCGCATGCGTGCGAGCGCCCGGCACAGCGCTGGCTCATACCGCATGCCCATCGCGTAAGGTGCTGCTGTACCACCCCCGCCTCTCGGCTCAGGTTGCTCCAGGAACTTCAGGACCCAGGCCTGTCTGACCCACGGCCCCTGCTCGTCAGAGAGTTGATGCCCAAGTCCAACTCTCCTGGGTTCAAGGCCATGTCCTGGCTGTGGGACTCTGGCAGCTCCTTTACTTTCTCTGAGCCTCTGGGGGTTTTTTCTTTTCTTTTTTTTCCAGTACTAGTCTCAACCTCCTGAGGTGATGGGCAGGTTGGATGAGTGAGTGCAGGGAAGGACAGGGCTCAGCATGTGCCGTGTGCTCAGTGAACCAGTGTGACCGCGACCACGCTTAGCCGTGCCTCTCTGTGCCTGATGCACCATGGGCCCTTAAAACCTCCCGTCCTCCCCACAGCCCTTCCGCGGAAGCAGAAACTTGGTCCCCACTTCAGAAGGAAACAGAGGGCCAGCTCCTTGCCTCAGGCCACACAGCAGAGCCGGGACTCTGCTCCAGAATAACACAGGCAGATCCCTGCCTTTGACCTGGGCCTGGGGTCCCAGGGATGGAGTTCCATGACAGCCCATTTCTGGGTGGTCCCCTGCCCCTCTCTGGACCTCTGGGACTGCTTTGGGAGGCCCCTCACCCTGCTCCTGGCTTCCACAGCCTCAGGCAGGAATCTGTTCCCTCTTTCTGCAGTCTCCAGTCCGAGCCTGGCTCACAGGTCTTGGAAGGTCAGGTTGCTGGCGCCCCCACAGTCCTGCAAAGGCCAGCAGGGTCCAGTTACTCGCTGAGGGAGGAAGATAATGACCAGGGGTCCTGATAGATGGACCGTCGGCCCCGCCAACAGGCGTAGGAGCACGCAGAGGATTGCCGTTCCCTCAGCCTCATTAAGCCCCGAGACTGAAATAACTGCTGACCCAGGAGGGCTGAGCGGACAGCCTCAGCCTGCATTCCCCTTGCCCTCCTGGGTCCTCGGGGCTCAGAGGGTGGCGCCTGGCTGGGAAGCAAAAGGTCCACTTTACACAGCAGAGCAGGTGAACCCTAGCTCAGGGTCACCACGGGGGGCCTAGGTGCGGGGTCACTCTCCTGGCCCTTCTCCACAAGCCAGGGTTCGGGGGGGCACCACCGGGCACTCTGGCCCAAGGTCCCTGCACCCCCTGCCAGCCCTGGAGAAGCGGGTGCTTAATTATCTGGTTACTCTATCCCTGTTTGGACAGGCAGCTAAGCCCAAACATCTGGCCCCTGGGCCGAAGGCCAGGATGGGTGGCTAGCCCCCACCTACTGCTGGCTCCGATGCCGGACACCTCCCACGGGACAGCTGAGGCGGGTGCTGTGCTCGCCAGCTTCACCACAAGCTGAGAACAGTCCCTGCAAAGGCCTAGCGAGCTCAGCGGGGCAGAAACCACATTCCCATTGACCACCACACACACACACACTCTCTCTCTGCAAAGTCGGAGCAGAGGATGCTCCCTTCATCAGAGACGGGGTGGAAAGGGGGCCCTAGACGTGTTGCTCCCTTCCCATGGGCGATGTGACTGCCCCCGTAGAAAACTCCAAAGAATCGAGTGGCCCCTGCTCTGTGTTTCTGGCGGTTCAGCTAGGGTGCAGGATCGGTGCTCCAGAAACGTGTCCTTCCGGCTCCCTGCGCCTGCAGGGCAAGCCGGGAACCGGAGCTGGTCCGAAAAGCAGCAGTTCGGGCGTCCCTGGCATGTCCGTGTGCCGGACCTGAACACATGCGAGCTACCCAGCAAGACGGTGTTTACAGAGGCCTCGCGAGACCAGCCGCGCCCTGGGGTCTCCGGTAGACGCCGTCCCGCAAGCAGGCCACGGCGGGGTGCTGCCGCAGGGTCCACGCTCTGCGCTGCGGTTGCGGCCCTGACCTCTTCTGGATTTTTGACTTTGTGGTTTGTAAGTGAGGCTGACGGAGCCTGTAGCCATGCTCCGGGTGCCTGGAGCCTGGGCTCCTGCAAAGTCCCAGTTCCCAGCCTTCCTTCTGCCCTCAGGCAGATGCCTCAATCCCTTACTCCCCTCGAGGGTCTGCCAAAGGGAGCCACACTCAACAACAAATAGAAAGAGACAGACAGAAGGATAGACAGAGACAGGGATGGGGTAGAGACAGAGAGGGGAGAAGGAAAAAGCTTTTTTTCCACTGTTCTTATTTAAAATAAAAACCAGTGCCCTGGCTGGTGTGGCTCAGTGGATTGGGTGCGGGCTGCAAACCAAAGGGTCACTGGTTTGATTCCCTTGTCAGGGCACATGCCTGGGTTGCAGGCTGGGTCCCCAGTTGGGGGTGCGTGAGAGGCAATCATGCTTTGATGTTTCTCTCCCTCCCTTCCCATCTCTCTAAAAATAAATAAATGAAATCTTTAAAATAAAAAACCCCACATTTTTACTGGGCACTGGACACCCATGAATGTAGTCATTGGTCCTGTGTGCAAGTGTGGGGTTCCCCAGCTGGGGGAACCCCAGCACTGCCTTGGCAATCACCAGTCCAGGTGCATTTTAGGGGTGCTGTGTAGGGAGGGCTGTTGGGAATCAGACCAGAGCCGGGGTTGCACCCAGACTGACATCATTTTTTGGCTTTAGAATCTTTGGATAGTGGGTCTCCTGTGGAGGTCTCTTCTGCACGTGGGGAGGAGTGGGCCCTGCGGTTCACAGTGAATGAGAGAGCTTTTCTTTTTATTTTATTTTTTAAGATTTTATTGATTTATTTATAGAGAGAGGGGAAGACAGGGAGAAAAACACCAATGTGTGGTTGCCTCTCGTGCGCCCCCTACTGGGGACCTGGCCTGAAACCCAGGCATGTGCCCTGACTGGGAATTGAACCGGCAACACTTTGGTTCACAGGCCAGCACTCAGTCCACTGAGCCACACCAGCTGGGGCGGGTTTTTCTTTTCAACGGCAATTACAGGCTCAGTGAGGGGAAAAAAAACAGCAGGGGAAGCTTGGAAATGCCTGTTTATTTGTTTGTGTTTTAAGCAGGCTCATTGAAGTGAAATTTACATGCCATAAAATTCACCCTTTTTACATGTCCAGTTCAGTGGTTTTTAATATATTCTGAGACTTGCGCAACACTCACCACAATCTCATTTTATCACTTTTCTACTATCACCACTCCCCCCAACAAAGGGAAAACCTGTACCCATTAGCTGCCACCCCTGTCTCCCCCCAGCAACCCCCACCCCTGACTGTCACTAATCTTTACAGATTTGCCTATTCCAGACCTTTCATATAAGCAGAATCCTGCATCAGATCATCTCTTGTGACAGCTTCTTCCTCTTCAAGATGTTTCTGAGATCCATGCATGACTCAGCACATGGCAGGACTTTTTTATGGGTGAGTAATATTCCATTGGGTGGATAGACCCCATTTCACGTATCCATCCATTTGTTGATGGGCCACCGGGTTGTTTCCAGGTGTTGGTGGAGAATGTTGCCCTGGATGATGCTGCATTCACGAGGATGGGTGTGTTCATTTCTGTGGGCAGACGCCTGGGGGCAGAGTTGCTGGGCCAGGTGCTACCTCTGTATCTAATAGGAGGAATTGCACACTGTCTCCCCCCATGGCTGCTCCCTTTGCCCCACGCCACCCACACTGTGCGGGGTCCCCCTTGTCCACATCCTCACCAGCGTGCATCTTTGCCGTGGGTCTGAGGGCTTTTGCAGCCCCCACTTTCTCTCTTCATTTAGGTGCCCTTGCTCCAGTCTCCCGCACCAACACACAGTTGCACACTCACACCACCTCACCTACAGTCTCACACATGCACACATATGCCCACACACATTTCCCTCCATCCAGTGCTCACACACTCTCACATTCTTACACACAAATGCACACTCACTGTCTTACTCATGGTTACTCTCACACACTCCTTCACATTCACTTTCGTACTCTCGTATTCACACACACAGTCACACTCACACATGCACACACATACTCATGTTCACACCTACACACTCATTCATACTCTTACATTCTCATGCACACTCATGCTTGTACACTCGCTTTCACACTGTTACAGCAGACTTGCTGTCACAGAGACACACTCACACTCACGGTGACGCACACTCATAGACTCACGCGCACACCCTGAGCCCCCCACACAGGGCCCCTTCACCTGCTGATGACAGTGGGGACAACCCTGCCATTTAAGAGCTGAGCCCTGGACAGGAGCCAGCCCCAGAGTTCGAGCCCCACCTCTGCCCTGACCTGCTGGCACCTTGGCTGTGCTGGGCTGTCACTGTTCACCCGTGACATGAGCGGCTCCGCAGGACCGAGCAGATTTGCCTGCCTGGAAGCTGCTTGAGGAGGAGTGCTTCATTAGCACTAAGTGTTATGACTAGTATTAGGTATCAATGAACTAATAGTTAATTAGTATTGCCCCGCCCCCTCCAGGCCCTTCCTGGGAATTTCTGTCCTCCTCTGCCCCTGGGGCCCATCCTGGTCATTGTCACCTCCCAGTTAATCCTCAGCTGCTGTCACCAATTAACACCGTCTGCAGCCACCCCCTGCTCTCTGCTCATCACCACTCACTCTCCCCCAGCACCACCCTTTCCTGGCGCCTCCAGCTTTTTTTGGGACACATTCTTGGCCTAATTGCAAGAGCTATTTCAGAGTCATGGATAAGGTGGTAGGAGGTCCTAATCATGCTCTCCGATAATGTCCCCACCCCCCACCCCCGGGACCCTTACTCCAGGAAGTTCACCTGGATTGCCCAGGATGGGCCTGTGTCCCCAGTTCTCCGAATGGAACCTAGATTCAAAGGGCCCTTAGGGTCACTCCGTGCATGCTGTCGCACACTACCCCCTAGGCGACGCCTCATGGCCAAGGCAGGGGCGGGCCCCAGGGTGTGTGTACAGAGGCCAGGCCGAGAGTGACACATGACCCAGCTCTAGTTGTAGCCTTGCGCTGGGCCTGCGGCCAAGGAGGGCACGGAGAGGAAGACAGAGTGTTTGCAAACAGGGCGGCTGCCAAGAGGGGCTGGGCAGGAGGGGGAGGTGTGAAGGGGCAGGGGCCCAGCTGGTGACTGGCAGCGGCGCCAGCCCGGGTGACTCTCCTCCCCCTGCCACACACGCACGCCAGGCCCCGCGGACACACGGAGACGGATCTGATGTCCACACAGTGAGCTGCACGCAGGCGTCCATTCTGTCCCTGCTCACACAGTCACACCATGGCCATACACACACACACACGGGCTCAGACACGCATGCACTCACAGATACATGGAAATGCATGCTCCAGCCCAGCTCCTGTGCCTGTCCACCCGCAGCTGGGCACCTTCAGGCTCCCTTGAATCTGTGTCCTCCTCCCACACTCGGATGTGCAGAAATAGGCCCAACGACCCTGATGCAGCAGCCTGGCCCACACACATGCAGCACACGCAGCACACACATAGCCAGCCTCTTGCACCAGCACACGGCGTGGGGGATGTGGTTTCTGCCCTTGCCCTTCTCTTTGTCTCTGTCTCTCCTCCTGTCCCGTGTCATCTCTGTCTGTCTCTGTCTCTGTGTCTCTCTGTCTCTGTGTCTGTCTTTCTCTGTCTCTGTCTGTCTCTGTCTCTGTGTGTCTCTGTCCCTGTCCATCTGTCTGTCTGGCTCTTTCTCTTCCTCCCTCTCCTCCATCTACATCTCCGTGGTCTGCCCCTTACGCGCGGTGCTCTCCCTGGTGCACACGCGCGTGCACACACATACACAACGTCCTTCTCTTTCTCAAGCAGACAGACCAACACGCATGAAGAGACCTACGTGCTGGATGGACTTTATTTGCAGCTGGTGGCTGAGCTGGGAGGAGAAAGCATCTTATCGAGAGGGCGTTGCCCAGCCTGTGGGAGGAGGGGGAGCGCTTGGGAGCAAGGGAGACCCGAGGAGAGGAGACGGAGATGAGGGCGGACAGGGCGCTGCAAAGCCGCAGGGGTCTGTCTATCCAACAAGCCTCTGCTGCCCACCTGGCATGGCCAGGACGGCCCGGGCCGCGTGGCTCACATTGGAGAGCAGGACAGGCCGGGCTCTCTCCAACAGGATGCAGGGTAACCTCACAAGTACCTTCTGCAGCGCGAGGGGACTGAGTATCACAGAGGAGATTTGGTGGGAGCACCGCGTTGGGGGCCCCTGCAGTGCCACCCAGGTGGGAGGTGTGGCCCCAGGAGAACGAGGGGCAGGGGTTTCAGGGCTGCAGGCGGTGAGGGCACGAGCCACAGGCACCGCAGGGAAGGAGGCAGCAAATGCAAAGGCCCCTCCCGGGGCCGGTGGAGACGGGTGGGCACAGACATGTAGGGGCCTGAGACCCCCACAAGCCCAGGCAGGGAGATGGGGAGGAGAGAGAGGGGAAAGCAAGGAGACAGAGTCAAAACCAGGCAGGAGAGCAGCCAAAAGCCACCCCATGAACGCCCAGGAGACCTCAGGATGTGGCCCCCGGTTTCCCTTCCAAGCCTCGGGGCAAGTGCGGGCCCAGGCTGGCCCGCCCTTCTCACTGCCCATCCCCGTCGTGCACCTCTCCCGCCTCCCCCTCCCGCTGCCTCCAGGGCCGTCCCAGGTGGCCATGGACGGCGCTCACTGGGCTCCTCCTGCGGGGGTGGGGCTCCAGCAGCCCCCAGAGGAGGGCGTCTGCCACAGGCGTCAGGCCGACCCAGGGCTGGGGCCGGTCCTCGGGCTTGCCCGAGGCCTGCCAGATGAGAAAGTCATCGTAGAAGGGGTCGGCCTCGGCCAGGGGCTGATCCCAGGGGAAGTAGCCGGTGAGAAGGCAGAACAGTAGGACCCCCAGCGCCCAAGCGTCCAGGGCAGGCTGGATGGGCAGGCCCTCGGGGAGGGGCGGCGGGGCACAGAGCTCAGGGGCTGTGTAGGGGATGGGCGGCCCCGTCAGGCGGAGCAGGGTCCCGCGGGGCCGCGTGTGGCCGAAGTCGGTGAGTTTAACCCGCCGGCAGTCCGGGTCGCACACCAGCACGTTCTCAGGCTTGATGTCCCGGTACACCAGGCCGTGGGAGTGGATGTACTCTAGGGCAGAGGACAGCTGGGCTGCGCAGCGCTGGGCCGCGGAATGCGGGAGCCCCACCTGCGGGGCAGATGCGTCAGGGCCACTGTCCCTGCCGGGATACAGCTTCTCCCCAGCCCGGGGGAGCAGGCCTGGGAGAATGAAGGCCCTCTAATAGGGTGGCCTGGTGAGCCCTGGTGTGGCCCCGTGTAACCCCTCGAGGTCTCTTACGGGCCAGTGTGACCTCAGGAGGGCCGGCGGATCCAGGGGTCACGGTGTCGTCTCTGTGGTGTGAGCGAACCCCAGAGGGGACTGGCCATTCTGTGGCCCCAACAAGGGGCGTCGAGGGCCCCTGTTGAGGCCCAAAACGGAGCATGCTTCCTGGTTCAGGGGCATTTCCAGGAGACCTAGGGAGACGCCCCGGCGACCCGCTGCGGCTCTGTGCACCCACCTTGGGCTGGATGAGGGCGATGAGGTCCCCGTGCAGGACGGGCTCCGTCAGGAAGCTGTAGGAGTCGGCAGACTCGATGGCGATGCCGTAGGCTGCCACCACGGCCGGGTGCGCGCCCAGCGAGAGGCCCACGCAGAACTCGTACAGGAAGCCACGGAGGGAAGTGGAGGCCTTCGGGAGCTGCTTCAGCGCCAGGGGCGTGCCTGGGGCAGCGGGGACGGGTGTGGGGACAGCGGGAGCCAGGGGTCACCCTTGCTGGCTCCCCCAGCAAGAGTCTTTTCCAGACCCCATCTCTGCCTCCTCCAATTCCTGCCTCCCTACCAAGCCGACCCTAAATAATAATAATACCAGCATTTAATGAGTTTCTCCTGCTCTGCTCTTTTCAAGTCCACTGATTTGGAGCTGGTGACCAGATACCGTGGAAACTGAACTTGGAACCTTCGGCGACCTCCCTTGGCCCCTGGGTTCCACCCCCCCCCCCGGCCAAAAAGCCATGTCCATGGCAATGGGGGGAGGATGCCTAGCCCTGGTATTAGGTCCTCTTAAGGAACTTTTAGGAACTCCATCACCTGTGGAAACAGCATCCTAGAATCTGAGCTCTGGAAGACAGGAACTGTTCTCTCTCTGCAACTGCATTGCCACACCTGTCAGGGTGGCCGCCTCGCCTATGGGGAGGCCACGTGTGATGGAGGAAGGTCACCGTCTCCCCTAAAATGTTGACCACCCCCATCCCACGCTCTCCGCAGCTGGACACAGCAGCTGGAGGCATCTGCCATTCCTGTGGTCCCTCCTGTTCTGCTGACCTCTGTCCACCTGGGGCTGCCCGCCATCCAAGACAGTGACACGCTGGTCCTCAGCACGGCCCAGCCTGGGGGGCGGCACCAGGATGAAGCACCAGGGCACGAGGCGCCCTGTACTTCCCTCTGTGCCGTGTCATTGCTCCCGCCTCCAAGATCTGCGATGACCTGGGTCTGTCTTTTTCTTTGTTCTGGACTGAATCGTGTCCCCCCACATTCCTATGTTGAAGTCCTCACCCCTGAGACCCCAGAATGTGACAGGAAGCGGTAAAATGAAGTCATGGGGTGATCTCTAGTCTGATCTGAGGACATTAAGGGTCAGGTGCACACAGAGGGACGACCATGTGAGGACCCAGGGAGGAGATGGCCGTCGACCAGCCCAGGGGAGAGGCCTCAGGAGGAACCAGCCCTGCTCCCACCTTGACCTTGGACTTCCATCCTCCAGGACTGGGAGGAAATACATTTCTGCTTTTCCGGCAGCCCTGGCCCTGGCCCTGTGGCAGCCCCAAGGGCTCTAGGCGGGCTTATGGACCCCTGTGTGGGTCCCCAGCACCACCCAGGGTGAGCTGAGCCCCCAGGGGAATGCAGGAGATGAGGCTGGACTGTCACTGATTCCGAGTGCCACTCACAGTGTCTCAGTGTCATGGGGGGCAGGCAGGGAAGATGTGCACACACCAGGCAGAAAGACACCACGTCGGGGCTGGGTGTCCAGCCTTGCTAGGTGCCCAGCCCACAGCCTGGCTCCAGACCACCCTTCCAGTGGCCACGTGTGAGGGTCACGGTAGTGGGGGTCTCTGCTGCCCATGGTCCCAGCAATGACAGGTATGATGTGTGCTCAGGGAGGACGTCCCGAGAATGCACAGCCCAGAGGGCAGGGGAGGGGAGATTCAGCTCTGCAGGCTCCACAGCCCTGGCTGGTCTCCACCGGGGCCCGTGCGGCCACCCCTCCACTCCCCCTCCTCCGTCCCTCAGCCCAGTACCTTTCTGACGGTGGGTGACCAGCAGGACTCGGCCGAAGCGGCCCTGGCCCAGGGGACGCACTTGCTTGTAGAGCTCGTCCACCTCGGCTCGGACCAGGGTCTGGGCGCTCAGGGCCAGCATGTCCTCCAGGGCCAGTGCCGCCTCCTGGCCCTGCCGCAGCTCCTCCGCGGTGAGGCCCCCCAGGTCCTCCTCAGCTCCATTCTCGGCAGCCCCCTCCTCCACCTGCTGCCCCTCCGACTGTTTGCCCTGCATGTCTGCAGGGCAGAGCACAGGGGCAGACCCAGGCCGGGCCTGAGCGGGGAAGGGCCAGGGGGCCTGGACTCCCGGGTCTGAGGGAGGAGGGGCTGGGGTTGTAAGAGTTGGACCCCAGGCCTCCCAGAGGCTTGGGGAAGGTTCCAGATGCTTGCTGCTATCAGGGACCCAGGTGTCCCCCTGGCCCTGGTGTGTGCAGCCCTGTCCTCCCCGGCCCCTGGGGGCCAGAGAGCACCTGTTTGCGCGTTTAGGAGACAGAGGCTGCTCATCTGCCGCCTGCGCCCAAGTCTGTTTGCTTTGGAAACAAGATGGGGGTGTCTCGAGTTATCTGGTTCATCTTTCACCCTTGGGCCATCGGGTGACTGTGGGGGCGGGGGCGAGGGACATGGGTGATCTCGGGCTTGACCTCACCCCAACTCACAACTAGTTTCCCTGCTCCTCAGATGCCTCTAATGAAGAGGGAGACTGAGTCACAACGGAAAGTGCCCAAGAGCCCCTGACGCTCCTCCCTCAGACCCAGGAGCCCAGTCCCCCAACCCCTCCTCCCTCAGACCCAGGAGTCAGGGCCCCTGGTCCCGCCTCTCCTGTAACCTATACAACCCACACGTCTTGGGATCCCCAGACGCTGTGTCCCTAACACTCAACCGCTCTTCAGCCTTAACACCCAGCTCCTGCTCCCCTGAGGGACCCAGGACTCCGACCACCTGCCTGGCTTCACTCTCAGGTGCTGCCCACTTCAGCCCCGTTAACCCTTGCCCCCTCCTGACCTGGCCTCCGACCTCCAGACCTCACCTTCTCCAAGGCTCGCCTGACCCTTCGGCTGCCCGCTGTGGTCAGTGTCCAGCACTTAGAGCCCATGCCAGCAGAGGCCTGCCCAGGAGCAAGACTGGCCCCCACCTAGGGGTCTTAAGCCCGCCCCTGGCTCCACCCCCTCCATCCCACTAGGGACAGAGCGACATCGTGTGTTGACTACCAGAAATGGCTGTGGCTGGACAAATGTCCTGGACCTAGGAGCTCACTGTCTCATCCATCAATCTCAGACCTCCAGCCCCTCCTCCCTCGGACCCAGGGTCCAGGCCCCCAGCCCCTCCTCCCTCAGACCCAGGGTCCAGGCCCCCAGCCCCTCCTCCCTCAGACCCAGGGTCCAGGCCCCAGGCCCCTCCTCCCTCAGGCGCAGGAAGCAGGACCACCTGTAGAGAATGAAGTCATTTCTCTGTGAAGCCCCTGTTTTGACCTTCACCCTGCCCCCCTCCCCCCAGCTTCCCATCACTGCTCCATTGACAGGTCAGACACAAGTGTTGCTGTCGGGT
This sequence comes from Micronycteris hirsuta, assembly GCA_004026765.1. Lineage (NCBI taxonomy): Eukaryota > Metazoa > Chordata > Mammalia > Chiroptera > Phyllostomidae > Micronycteris > Micronycteris hirsuta. Next base: position 2,250 of record PVJI01012927.1, on the reverse strand, counting down.
GTCTTGGGCACGGAGACACTGGGGTCCCTTTGGGGAAAGGATGAGACAACGGGATTCCAGAATGATGCAGTGAGAGATGACCTCAGACTTGGGGCCGAGGAGAAGCAGGTGCTGGACAACTGGGAAGAGAGGGGCCTGAAGGGAGGGAGATAGGAGGGTCCGAGGCTGAGGCCAGGGACCTCGCGGTGGGCGGGAAGCAGTGCCGGACCCAGGTTTGAGCGCGGAGGCTGTGCGCCTGCGCGGTTGCACCCACCACCCAGGTTTGTAGCGAGATGACAGATGCGAACTCAATTCTTTTCAAATCAGCTTTTACTTGGGAATAACTTTAGATTTTTAGAACAGTTGCTGAGCACTCCCGTGTCCCCTCGCCCACGCAGCCACCGGGTCAGGGACTCTCAGCCAAGGGGGCATTTGTCCAAGCTCAGAAATTCACGATCAAACACGTCTTATCTCCCTGGTGTTTCTGCCAACAACCTCTTTCCACTCCAGGGTTCAACCCAGGACACGGAGTTGCGCTGAGTGAACCCATTTTTTTTAAATTAATTAATTTTTAGAGAGAGGGGAAGGGAAGGAGAAAGAGAGGGTGAGGAACATCAATGTGTGGTTGCCTCTTGCACACCCCCTACTGGGGACCTGGCCGGCAACCCAGGCATGTGCCCTGACTGGGAATTGAACCCACAACCCTTTGCTTTGTGGGTCCGCGCTCAATCCACTGAGCTACACCAGCCAGGTGAACCCACATTTTTTTTTTACAAAAGCACGCAGGACAGCGTCATGGGAGGAAGCACAGTCCCTGCCAGTATCCCCAGAGCAGGGCTGCTCTGTTGGGTGCCGCGGGTGGCTGGAGATCTATCCAAGCCAGCGTGGCCCTGAGCTGGGGCGGCCACCCGCCACGTGCTCTGTGGGTGCGAGCAGGCGCGGGGCGCTTGAGTGTGGGGGCAGAAGCGAGCGGACGTAGGTTCGGGAGACCAAGCCCACGCAGGAGCACCCAAGAGGAGCCGGGAGAACAGGGAGGCCCGCTCGGTGCAGTTACCGGCGGGGCCGGAGGGGGCGCAGGAGGGCGCTCCTGGAGGGAGGAAGCGAGGACCCGCGAAGCTGCGCGTGTGCGTGCAGGTGTGTGCCTGCAAGTTGCGGGGCAAAGGATGCGGGGCTCCCCCAGGGTCATCCGGAGCCCAGGGATGCGGGACAGCTGGGCAGAGGCTGAAGTTTTCGCAGTGTCAGATCTTGCAAGCCCAGATTTGGTGCCGTGGACAGTGGGAGTCATGCAAGGTCTTAGAGGAGAGGAGGGACCTCATCAGAACTCTTACGTTCTCACATGCCACATGTCCCCACAGCGCAGAAATGCATCTACAGGGGAAACAGCGCCTTTGTTCAAGCAGACACATTCAGGACAGAAGGAAAAGGGATGGTGCTTGAGGGAGGAGGGGTTGGGGGCCAGGACCCCTGGGTCTGAGGGAGGGGGGGACAAGGGTCCTGGGCTCCCAGGTCCTCAGTGGGGAGGGGACTGGTGCACCCAAGTCTGGCCTCCAGCAGAGAGAGAGAGATGCAGTGTATTCCTTCTCTGTCCTCGCCCAAGCAGCTGTCTCTCCATCCAGGTGGCGTGGAGGCTGGGGGAGGGGCCTTTGGCTCAGGCTCTGGCCACCTGTCTCAGTCACCTGGTCTGGGAGTTCCCCCATCTATCCCCATCCTCCCGCCACCTTGGTCACCCTCCTCCTCCTCTTCCTCCGTCCATTCCTCCAGGCTTGATCCCCCTTCCTCCTCCTCCCCATCCTCACCGGACACACTCCTCGAATCCCCAGGTGCCCCTCTGTTCCCCTGCAGCCCCCAGTCATCCCCCAGGAAGTTCAAGACAGCCAGTGGGGAGCTCCTTGTCTCAGGATCCAGGTCCAAAAGGCCCTGGAGCAGGGCCAGGGCCGGGGGAGCGAACTGGTCCCAGGGGGGCGGCGGTTGAGGTGGCTGAGGCCTGGTGGTCATCCAGCCAGCAAAGGCCTCAAACTCGGGGTCGGGGGCCAGGGCCACGTCCCAAGGAAAGCAGGCCGTGGCAGCGCAAAAGAGAAGCACCCCCAGACCCCAGGAGTCCAAGGACGGTCGGAGGGGCAGCGTATCAGGCGGCAGCAGGAGACAGAGCTCAGGCGGGGCGGAAGGCAGTGGCCCCGGCGGGGGAGGGGTGGGACTGCCCTCGGGCCGGGTCAGCCCCAGGTCTCCTAGGGCCACGCGGCTGCAGTCGGGGTCAAAGACCAGCACGTTGTC
>PVJI01012926.1:0-49635 GCA_004026765.1 Micronycteris hirsuta | reverse complement strand
CTGATTTCTCAAAAGAGACCTTACAGGCAAGAAGGGGCTGGAGAGAAGTATTCCAAGTCATGAAAGGCAAGGACCTACATCCAAGAATACTCTATCCAGCAAAATTTTCATTTAGAATGGAAGGGCAGATAAAGTGCTTCTCAGATAAGGTCAAGTTCAAGAAGTTCATCACCACCCAGCCTTTATTGTATGAAATGTTAAAGGGAGTTATATGAGGTATGGAGGAATATCAACAGGGGAGTGGTACGGGGGGAGGGTGGGAACGGGGCACAGAACAAGTACCATGAATGGGAGGTAGACAACAGACAGGGGGAGGTTAAGAATAGTATAGGAAATGCAGGAGCAGAAGGACTTATGTGTATGACCTATGGACAAAACTAAAGGGTGGGGAAAGGGGGGTAAGGGTGGGGGGGCAAGGGGGAAAGTGGGACAACTGTAACAGCATAATCAATAAAATATAGTTAAAAAAAAGAAGCAGATGTATGCCTATGGCAAATTTTTCATCAATAATCTGGCTTGTTTAGCATCTGCTCCTTTCAATTCTTTGTGCCTACATTTTCATTTTAAATTGAAAACTAGTTAAATTTATTTAAACTGGAAAATCCCATATAATCTTTCTACCCCCAAATTTAAAATTATATTTATTAATTTTGAAAGAGAGAGAAAAAAAACATTGATTTGTTGTTCCATGTATTTATGCATTTATTGGTTGATTCTTGTATGTGCCATGACCGGAGATTGAACTGACAACCTTGGCTTATTGAGATGATGCTCTAACCAATTGAAGTACCCAACTATGGTGTATACCTCCAAATTTAAAGATCCACAATTAAACAGCATTGCCCAGATCTAAGAGAAGTCATGCCTTGTGCTAATATGTCACCAGCCATATTAAAAGGCCAACAGCTGACAACCTGCACAGCATTGCTACTCAGGATACTTCTAAATGCCAAACAAGAAAGCCCATGTTTTAGTATTAATTTATTATCAGAGGCAAAACTATGGCTCCTAAATTATAACTGTTTGAACCACAAATTAACAATCCCCAAGTAGAGGATGAAAAACTCAAGTCTGTAACAGTAGTTAAAATTGAAGCACACAACACAATTCAAAACCTCCCTCCAAAGAGCTGAATTGTTAAAATCTCATTTAACAACCTTAACCTTCATTCTGAAAGTGGTGTTTGTTCAATAAATGAAAGTCAAAATTGAGCGGTTGTAACTCTTGCTTCCATTTTATTAAAGGAGTTTGATTATAGTTTGTAATAATCTAAAGGCTAGAAGTCACAATTTTAAAGAGAGAAAGGTGGAAAAAGAGTGTACCATGCTGGTCAGTTTTCCCTTTGGAAATATCTGATCTTATTCTGTGTCAAAAGTCTACCTGTCCATGATGTTATTTTTAAACCTTGAAGAAGGAAGAAACTGATTGATCTTAAATGATTTCTAAAAACCTATTTTTCCCCCATACTTTGCCCATTATAAGCCACAGGGATCAACCTGCCCCCTGCTGATAAACTCCATAGTTTGAAAACACTAATCAAACAAGATAGTGAAATGATCAAAGTGTAGTAGTCTGATTCTCCATTCAGTGTACGGCACATCTGTGAACTGGAGGAGAGCTGGAGATTTCAAATAAAGACTAAAAGAACTCTTTTAAAGCATTTCTTTTGTATTTGAAAATTTGTTCATTTTGAGCTTAAAAAAAAAAAACAGGAGAGCTAAAAGCCTAATAAATGTCTTTGATCTGGACATGGCAAGTTCTTAAAGAGACAGTCCAAAAGATTGCAGACTGTGTACTATTCCCTAAAAATTAAAATCCAGCAAACCATCACCTATCTCTCCTTACTGCCTCCCTGCCCCCACCAACGTGTGTGTGTGTGTGTGTGTGTGTGTATGCGGATGCACACATACACATACACACATGTATATATTCTATCCATTTCAAGAAAAATGAAAACTACTAGAAATGATTAGAGTAAGATCTAAATTTACTCAAATGTTTTAACTAACAATACAGGAATCTCTTACCTATTTTTCACAATCCCAGAAAAGCAACCTCTCATCTAGGGCCTTTCCTGGAAACGTTCAGATTAGTCACTGAAGTCATTTAGTATGGACAGAGAAATCTATGAACAGGCCTCTAAATCCTGAATATTCACGGATGGCAAATTAATAATTTAAATTTGAGAAGTAATAGATTTTAAAGTAATAAAGTAAGGACTGAATAATTGCAAGAATTGCAATCCGTAAGAAAGCATTTAAATTTATTTTACAAAGTTGATATTCTTGGCTGGTGAAACAGAATATACCCACAGATTGATATGATTCACACTTTGTGCTCCAGTCTAAACCATTGCTTCTCAAAGTGTGGTCTATACATGAACCTCATCCTTTACAACCTGGAACTTGTTAGGTGCACCAAATCCCACCCCACCCCCCACAACTATTGAGTGAAAATATACATTTTAACAAGATCCTGGGGACGCAAACTTTTGAGAAGCACTGCTCTGGCCCAGCCATGCTTTTGAAAGCTGTTACAAGTTTTAGTTTTCATACATGCACTGAATTTATTTGTAAATATAAATATTACAAAGGTTTAAGAGAGAATTTTACCTAGAATTCTGAACTAAAGAAGACCAGAAAATGAAAGTTTTCAGTTGCATGTGGTCCTGAAATGATTTTTCCCCTCACATTTTGGTAGATTTTTCTCTGTGTGTTTGCATTTCTCATTACTTTTTGGTTTGCTTTTGCTTTTTCAGTTAAATCAAATGTACCCCATGACCTTTATTAAAAATTTTCTTTATGCAAAGTGTTTGAATATAAGGGATAAAAAGATGAGTAACTCATAGTACAAATTGTCAAGTTTATAAAATATTAGTAATAGACTAGATAAATAATAATTCAAAACAAATATATAGTTGCTTCCTTAGGTATCAGGCATGCATACCTCATTATATTATGAAGAAAGAGTGGGGGAAGGGAGTACAGTAGGCCTGTCTGGTATGCCAGAATTCCTTCTTTGAAGAAACCACCACTTTCATTAAATACAATTATGATGAAGCTGCCAATCATATTCCCAGATGTGGCCACAGAACCAACCAGAAAAACCATATAGTAGTCTCAACAATGATTAGGCCTGAGCTGGACAAACAATCCAAGTAGTGTTCATCAGAAACTTCTAAAATAGTACAAAGACATTAATGTAAATCACTGTTGCTTTTTAAATCTGAAATTTCAAGAATTGAGACATGTATATATGTATATATAGAAATAACTGTATGCAAATATTACTTGTCAGAAATATGTATTTAAAATAGTGCAAATATCCATGAATAAAAAACTACATACAGAATGAAGTCAATTAGAGACACGAAAAGAGAGAAACAACTAAGATGACACTTTTTAAAACCTTGGGTATAGACATGCCCAGATTGAAATTCATTTCTGATCTTCCAAGTTACTGAAATTTGAAATTACATTTTTTTCAAGGTAGCTTAGGTTAGATTTATATAACTCGGAACTGGAAGAGTCCTGACTATTACCAGAACTAACATTTATTGAGAACCCTTGATGAGTATGTCATGAGCTATTAAATATATTACTTAATTCATTTCCTACAGTGACTATGACATAAATACTATTGTCCTCATCTTATTGAAAAGAAAACTGAGGCTTAAGACAAATAGAGAATAAGTGGAAACATTTATTCAGACCTGAGTTTAAATCCCATCTCCCTTTATTATCTGTCTGTGTCACCTCATATAGTTCTATAAAAATGTACCAAAATTTTCTATAACAAAACTAAAGAGAGAAAGAAAATGCATCTATCCAGGAATTCAGAAAAGTCTTCAGAGAGGATGTATTTTTCATCTAAGCCCAGAGGCAGTGGTAAACTTTCAAAAAGTCAAGAACATCTAAGAAAATGAAATTGCATGAGTAATGATTTAGTGGTACTAGATTTCAGACATATGCAGAAGTAGCACAAATGTGTTTTGAACTTAGGGAAATAAAATTGGAAGACTAGGCTGGGCAGACTAATTGATAACACATTGTATATCCCTAATTCCAAAGTGTTCAATATGGATTTAATTCATTAGACATTTGGAATTCATTGAAATCTCTTGAGATGAGCCATGAACTGATGAGAATTTCACTTCAGAATGACTGATTCAGTTAATATGTGTAGTTTGAATATAACAGAAAGAGACAGCACAGAACAGTCCCACTGGAAGTAGATTTAATAGTCTGGCTCTATTTTTCACAAAATTTTAAAGCTCTATATAAATAAGCTATAATGAGCAATAATAATGGTTAAACAGATTAATCTATGGGAGCTTTATTTATTGTTTTTATTTTTATAATTTTTGAAAGAACAGAAAATGCTCATATAGCACCATGCAGCGACAAATAAGTTTAATATTTAAGCTCCCAAATAATAAGTTAAAATTATACCAGCTTTTACCAATATAAAATGTGTGTCTTGTACTTGATAATTCATACACACCAGTGTTAGATGTATGAGAGTTTGCAGAATATCCATAATTCTAGCTGTGGGGGAGACTGAAGTAAGGAACAAAAGGCTTAAACTAGGATAGTGAAGAGGAGAATAAAAATGAGGAGGACCTTTGGAGCAATCTGAAGGAGATATCTACATCATATGGGAGATTGTTAGAAATGCAAGTTCTTGGCCTATATCCCAGACCTACTACTGACTAAGAACTCAGGGAATGCAGCCCATCAGTCTTTGTTCTGATAAACCCTTCCTCATCACTCTATGATTCCTCCTCTGAACACACTGTGTAACCATAGACCGGTGTGTTGACCAATATAGTCTGTATTTTTTCAGTATGAAACGCTGTGAATATATTCAATGATATCAAAGATTTTTTTAAACTCTACATTTTATGGTTGTCTCTCTTTTATCACTAAAGCCTTCAATCAGTCAATTAACAATCAAGTTTAATGCATTGTGGTCAATGATGTAGGGAATGAAAGAATTATAAAGTACATTGCCCCAATGTTATCATTAGACTTGGAATATGCTCATGAAATGTTAATTAATCCTAAAGGAGCTCTGTGGTATTTCAAGGGAGGGACGAAAATATACCTGGGGAGAAAGAACAACCAAAGGCTGATTAAGTTCATAGACTCTAATCTTGAGTCCTTAGTTCTAACTAGAATTCCTATATATCTCTAGGACATGCATTTTTCACAGTCTAGATGACTCTCCAGAGTCACTCATCAAACATCTATCACTTAATTTACTCTTACCACACTTAATTTTATGAGGTTGAAAAAAAGGAACACTCAGAGGAAAACTATAGCAAACTCCCATCAACACATCTTCTTCCCACATACACTTCCTTTCCTTCTGTTGAGCTGTTAGAATAATGAAATCTCCATACCTTTTTCTAAAGCACCTATTTCTCTTAATGCACTGGTTCCCATACCCTCTGCTCTCATCTACTCAAGGCTATTACACCAGTGATTTTTTTGCCTGTACCATGATGTCATCAAAATTTTCCTCCCTAGTGGATACACACAACTACGTTCTGTTTCAACTCACTTAAATAAATCCTTTTCTTGACAAAATTTTCCTCCAATGAACACCCAGTTTCTCTGCTCCCATTTACTATAAAGCTACTCAAAATAACTACTCAGTCACCTAATCTTCAATTTATTCACTACCATTCTCTTAAACTGACTTCAGTTAGTTTTTTGCCCAAACAAATCCACTGTGTGCTGCATTGTCCCTTACAAGTACTAAATCTGATGGTCAGTTCTTAGCCTGCATCTTACTTAAATGACAGCAATATTTGACAACATCAGTCTCCCCCTTAAGAAAATACAGGTGAGGCAAAAGTAAGATAAAGTTGTTCATATGAAAAATAATATAATAATTAATAAATGATAATATAATAATAAAATATGTGTTTAGAGTACTCACACTGTAAACCTACTTTGGTCTCACGTTGTAACTATGTCCCTTGGAGCATCTAATATATATCACAAGTCTAAATGTTCCAAAAATCCTAATCTTTCCTCTAACAATCCTGAGACTCCACCTGTAGTCTTCTCCTTCTCAAACACCGTAAACACCATGTTTCTGTTAACTTCAGCCAACAACTCTGAGGTCATTCACATTTATCTTACTCACTCACAACAGCCAAGCAAGCCATCAATTGATATTGTAAATTCCACCTTCAAAATATGCTAGCTTAATTCCACTTTTTATCCCTTCTACTGCTAGTGTCTTTATCGCGGTCACTATCAACTGTTATAGTGTATTTCAATAGCTTTTTTAATTGGTCTCCCTACCTCTACCCCTGCCAGTGAAAGTCTACTCTCAGGAAGAAGATCATTTCACACTTCTATTCAAATTTCCCCCTGACTCCCCAGCTCACTCACCGTAAAAAGCAACAGTCTGCCAAATAATCTCAAATACCCTCATTCCTTGCTACTCAAAGTGTGTTCTCAGGCCACCGGCATCAACATCACATTGTTGGACATGCAAAACCTGAGGTGCCATCCCAGATTTCTGAATTTAAATCTGTATTTTAAAAGATCACCAGGTCATTCACATGCACTTTGACAGTTGAAAAAGAATTATCCTATGGTATTCCACTTCTTTCCTCTCTGATTTTACTTTCTACCACGTTCCTCCATCACTCACTCTGTCCCAGCCACAGAGATCCATTTGCTGTTAGAACCTTTCTATTTGCTGTGTGGCACAGAGCTGAGTCTTTCGGTTCAACAGTCACTGAGACACTAAATTCTGCCCACAATCACCATGAGTGGGTTTAGAAATATATCCTTCATGAGTCTAGCCTTAATATGACTGCACCTATCCCCGCATGCTAATTATAGCTTTGTGAGATACTCTTGAGTCAGGGGACGCAGCTAAGCTGAGCCCAGGATTCTTAATATAAACTATGAGATAATAAATGTCTGTTGTTTAAAGCCACTAAATTTGGGAATAGTCTGTTATGATAACTAATGTAGATATCACAGGCTGGCTGCTCTTTCTAGAAAGCTCATGACCTAATCAATTACTATATTTTTTAAACAATCACAAAGATCATGGTGAGGGCATAACAAAAGCATTCACTGCATGTCTTGGCTCTCAAGGTACATACTCTTTAATTGGGTAAAAAGAGTGACATCTTAAACCACTTTTTAAAAACCTTAGTCAATAGATAAATACAAACAAGTACTATGATTTTTAAAATGCAAACTATAGTGTGATCAGAGTTCAGAAAGAACAATATTAATGAGGTTTGAGAAGCCTATCATGGCTTATATGACCTAGCTTCTTTTAAGAATAAGATTAGGTAGAAATCTATACAATTATTAAAAATGATAAAACAACTGAAAATATATCATGTAATTTTTAAATTGTTTTACTGTTGTTCAAGTACAGCTGTCTGCATTTATCCCCCACCATTCCCCCCTACCCCAGCCATCCCCACCTCCCTCCCCTGATTCTACCCCCCATTAGCTTTGTCCATGAGTCCTTTATAGTTGTTCCTAAAAACTCTCCCTCACTAAATTTTTAATATTGTCAGTATATCTCAAATCACTGTTTGTCTTTCTTCATTTCCATATCACCTTGTTGGAAAATTATTTCTCTTCTAAAAACTATTTCTATCAAACTTCTCTTTTGTCAGATTTCTTCTTGTTAACTAACTGATGACTTAGTGTTGCCCAGAGTACCTAAAATACAAGTAAAACAACTGTTATACAATATTTAAGGACTGGAAAACCTAAATGGGTGGAGTACAAACCCCCAAAGACAGGACTAATTTGCAACTTGCTTTCTTATTGTCATTATACTTGTTAAGTAACCTTTACTATGACCTGCAGGCATCAATAAACAGAAGAAGAGCAATGAGACATTTATGTTAACTCCCAGCTTAATAGAAAATGTTTCTTGCCTTTTCCAGAATGTATTTAATTAATTCCTATTTGAATTTTTGAAATTAATTAAATAATTCCATACTTGTGCTGTGGTATCGTTTACACAAGAGAAATTTTTACTTATGTTGTAGCACTGAATAAATGCATTAAAATAAATTATTTCACACTTCATTACCAAAAGTTGTTCAAACCATAAACCTTGACCTTGGTGTATCACATTCAGCACACTCTTTTGAATCTGAAACAGGCAGGAATGGCAGTATATGTTAAACACTTTAAAGCTAATTTCAAACAAGTTATCAGCAAGCATGTATTGTACCTAGTATATGCAAATGTCTATGATGAAAGTGGGATTTACAAAGAAGTATACAATGTGGCTATTCAGAAGCCATCTTTCTTTAGAAAATATCAGTTGAGGTGCTTTATAAATTCAAACAAACTACACAGTCATCGAGCACCGGGGAAAAATAAATTACCTCTAATCACATCCTCTATGCTAACTTATAGTTTCTCAAACTTCAGGGTCCAACAGAATCACAGAGGGCATGTGGGCTTATTAAAATGCAGATGGCGGAGCCCCACACCAAGGATTTCTGATTGAGCAGATATAATTTGTATTTCCAACAAGTTCCTAGGTGACATTTATGCTGCATGTACACAGTTTGAGAACCACTGGTGGCCACCAATTTGGAGAAATCAGATTCCAAATTTTAGCATTTATCTTTCCAAGTTTTTTTTTTATCCTAAACTATAATGTGCAGAAACACCTACACATTAAAACATAGTTACACACACACAGGTACAATCAACGTCCTTTGTATACTTTTGAAACTACTGTTAAACTGCTTATTTACTTAATATTACAACACTGCTCTGTGTTATGACATAGATTTACTTCTCTTTTCAAACATAATTATTAAATGCTTTCAAAAAATAGATTTTTTTCTACTTGTAACACTTGTTACAGAAATGTTTCTCCCTACTTCCTCACCAGTGTAATGGGTGTACATAAAGATCTTGAATTCTGGACACACTTTTCAGAATTTCACCTCTTATACTCTGGGGCAGGGGGAAGCTGAATGTGGAGAACATGCCTTTCTCCATATAGATGATATTTGTTTTCCTGAGCAATAACAGTTGTTGAGGAAATAAAACAAATAGTCATAAAATATAACTGACATACAGGGCAGACAATGGTAACTTCAATTTAATTATGTAGGATTAGAAATACCAGGGTTTAAAGAGAGTGGTGACGATTCCCTTCAGAAGTGAATAGATTTCGTAGGCGGTGCAAATTCAGGAAGCCTGGAGAAGAACTTACAGTGATGACTGTGATGGCCGTGGATTGCTTCCTTGCTCTCCGTTCATCCTGACTTGTCCCCAGTCCTCTCCCATACACTCCCTCTCCCACAGGCCTAGTTGTACTGTTGTTACATGATATGATTCCACCTCTTTTGGCCAGAGTTGACCAGCAACTGACTACATGAGAAGGAATCCTTAACTGGACTGAGCCAACTGACCCTTAAATTTAAAACATGAGAGACAGAATGTGAGTGAGCTCATAGCTGCATCACAATGGCAGAACTCAGGAAAGCAGAATCATGGTGTCCTTAGTGGTCTAAGAGCTGCCCTGGTGAAGTCCATTAATAAGCCTTTTCTTTAATTCTGTGTAGTCTTATATCTTTATAATCAATCCCCTTTTATTGAAGACGATATTTTTTTGTAATTAAAGGCAGGCACCCCAAGACAGTGATATCCACAGCTGCATGATTATGGAACATAGTAATAACTAAATGTTGCCTGTTTTTAGAATATATTTCCTACACATATTTCAAAATATGGATGTTAGAACTTCCTGAGAAACAAAGTCCAAGATAAAAATTAAGAACAATGCATATTTCAACCATGTTTTGTGGCTACTTGTTAACTTTCTTGTCTATAAAATAATTAATTTAGAATGATCATTTCAAGGACTCTACAAAAATATTAAACTAACCAATGAGCGCAGATACTCATTTACTAAAAAATAAACAGAATAAACTCTTAAGAAACAGAAGTGGTCTCAGAAAGTAGAGATTAATGTTGAGATTTCCACTACAGGAAAAATGATGCTAATTGCTTCTCTTAGGAGTCAGTGAAGTAGTCTAAATACAAATAACATTTTTTGCAAGGTACTTATTGTCTAAATTGTTTTTGTTATTACTTTAAAACACACATTTTATTTTAAGTGATCTCAACTGCCATAAAGAAGGATGTTATATTGTAAAAAATAGCCCTTCCACCTAATTTGATTAACTTCTCTATTTTAATAAAGGATAAGTGGAATATGCAAAAATATAAATGATCAAAACAACAACTTATGTTGAAGTTCACTGTGAAGGAAAAGGGGAAATGAGTTTATGAGTTTAAATTAATGAATAAAATATAAGAACCTAAATTACGGCTCTTGACAGATTATATACTTTTCTGAATATGACATGACTTTCATAAAAGGAAAATTCAAAAACATCAAAAGAAAAAATACTTATGTTTTTTTCATGTGTGTGTAACACTAAGTTATTCAGGTGAACTTCAGTATTAGAGAGTATGTTCAATGATTACTAGACTTCTAACATAAATAAAATATTAATCTATACAAATTCCCTTAATCGCATTTCTATAAAAGTTCCCTGAGGCTTAAACAAAGTTTAACAGAGTTATGGGTCCCTAATCATTAATGATCTTTAAACAGTGCAGAGTAGCATAAGGAATCAGGATAGATTTAAAGTCTATAGTCTTAAACTAATATTTTATTTACCACAACATAGTTAGATATATCATACTATTACTCCTTGCTTCCTTTGCATTCCATTAAACATTTTTTTGGTTCTCAGAAAACAAAACAAAACAAAACAAAAGACCTTCAAGAACAAATTCAAATTGCTATAAATGAAGTAAAACTAATTACAACACTCATCTGTTCAAAGACAAGATGACAATTAAAACATCAAATAGTGTCTACTTAAAGATTATTTTAATAGCATAACCTGTGTATTTCCTAGTGATAATGGTGAAACATTAAATAGGAAAAATATGTCATATCAATTAAACTAATTGAAAGTGAAGAGATGGAAAATTTTAATTAACTTGGTGAACTGGCTTTGTCTTTGTCAATTACCTAAATTACCCTATTGAAACACAGGCAAAATCTGTGTTCAAGTCCAGACAAGAGCTTTGTGAAAGAATTCCTTGACGGGCAGGAGATAAATAATTTCAATTGTACATTAAATGAAGAAATAAATGGCACTAATAGACACGTAGAATAAAGGAAGGACATATATAGTATATTAGGGAAGTGATAATAGTAGACTGAATTAAACCCAGGAAGGACCTACTGGTATGAGAACACTAATAGACTGATAGCAAATAAATTCCTGTCTTTTTTTTTTTTTTTGTAGACCTGTGAAATATCAAACACAGTTGATATGCAATGATTAAATAGGTATCTACTTGACTTTGTAGTTTTCATTTTTTGGTTTGCAAATATTAGTAATTAAACATTCATAAAGATCCATCTCTATTTTTTTGTCTTTTGTACTATATGAGAATGTAATGCAGACTATTTTCAAATGGAATTTTCTTGAAATCAATTGGAAACCAAAAATAATCATTGTGGGAGTGTTTCCTCAAATATTCAAAATCACAATAACAGTCACTTTTCAAACATTTTCTCATGTTTCCTGAATAGATGAACTTGAGTGTATTTTTTGCTGACTAGGGATACGATTAGGGTGGCTCTTTAATTTATCTTAGCATTTTAAAGAACTTTGAATTGATCTCAAACATGTATATGTTCACCCTATTACTGGGACCCACTAGGAATGAGGCGCCATTCTAGGCACAAGAAATCATACAATAATACATTTTGAGCTAAAATGAATACTTCGTGTATATCTATCTATATATTAGAATTTTAGAAAGTCTTTATCTGCTGAACTAAAGCCAAATAACATGCAATGGCTTTGTAGTATAATTTTAAACAAATACTTTAAGGTTTGAGCAAGAATAAGAATATATGCCAGATTGATTATCTGAGTTTCCCCTGGGTGTGTGGTAGTGGCAGGACTGAAAATTTTATCCCTTGTATTCATCATTTTTTAAATCTAATTTAACCCCTATTATATTATAGGTGATGACACCAAACTCTAAATGGCTAAAATGTCCAATATCAAAAATCCAACTAATATCAGGAAAAACATCCTAGAATAGCTTTTTCGGTTTTCATAGATAAAATAAATGGTATTTTATTTTATTTTTTTAATTTTTTTTTCTTCAAAGATTTTATTTATTTATTTTTAGAGAGAGGGGATGGGAGGGAGAAAGAGGAGAGAAACAGCAATGTATGGTTGTCTCTCACATGGCCCTCACTGGGGACCTGGCCTGCAACCCAAGCATGTGCCCTGACTGGGAATCGAACCAGGACCCTTTTGTTCCCAGTCCGCGCTCAATCCACTGAGCTACATCAGCCAGGGCAATAAACACAGATGCACATTGTATGTCTATATGGTATAGACATTTTATACACAGATGCACATTGGTATTTTATACACAGATGCACATTGTATGTCTATATGAGACCTACATATATCTAATATTTTACCATAATCCAAAAATAGAAGACTTCCCAAAGAATTTATTTATCAATACTACCTTTTAAATAGTGACAAAACAGAGTAGAAGAATAACAGCACTAATTGGCAGCTAATATGAAAGATATCACTATAACAATAATATATCTAATATGAAAGATGTCGCTATAATAATGATTTGTCATCTAATATAAATCTAGCCTGGTCTTCACGTGTAAGAACAGACCCCCTTGATATTGTGCTGGGGGGGACAGCCAGGGAGGCTGCCACCTGGAATAACTCCCCTTCTACTCTGTGTCATGGGGCCTAAAAGTCCACTCCTTTCTTTTGGTCTTCAATGTTTTTTAATGGATTATTTATAATACTTTCTTAAAATTCAAATACACTCAAATAAAAATCTCTCTTATATATTCTTTTGTTATCTTTCCAAATATATTCCTATAAAATATCATTATGCAAAGTTTTGGAAACACATATTTGGAGTTGCAAAAATGAGTGAGACTCACTGAGTTCGAGAACTAATTGTATCTAAGCGCTACCACGGTAGCTATCTGTGACCAAATATACCCACGTGTTGAGGGTAACTCTAAGAGGACTGTGCCCCTCTGGCTGTTTTCCCCAGAAGCGCTGGACAGAGGCACTTGAGACTCCAAATCCTGCTGCTATGCCCCCCCGCCACACACTGCTCGGCAGCTGCTGTTGCCAGTGATGGTCAATGAATGACAATAGTTTTCTTCTCTCGTGTCATTGGCTTGTTCCTGTAGGTCTGTATGAAAACAGTAAGCAGGGGTCGATATGTACTGGAATGTGTCTCCCAACATTTATGAGATGAAACCCTAACGCACATTGTGACAGTATTTGGAAATAAGGCCTATGTGAATGTAATAAGAGCTCAATGAGGTCACAAACATTTGGTTCTAATCCATAGGACTTGGTCCTCCTAAGAAGAGAAAGAGATATTAGAGGTCCCTCCTCCACCACCACCACCTTGAGCACAGAAAAACAGGTTGTGTGAGTACACAGAACAAGGCAGCAATTTACAACCCAAGAAGAGAGTCCATGCCAGACACCATCCTTACTGGCATACTGATCTTGGACGTCCAGGTTCCAGACCATGAGAAAAGGAGATTCCGTTGTTGAAACCACCCAGCTGTGGTGTTTTGTTATGGTATCCCTTGAAACTAATACAGTGGTGTACTGATGTTCTTTTCCTTGATTTTAAATATCCAAGAATTTAGTGCATGACTAGGCAAACCTTGCCAGTCTTTTATATCTAGGAAGTGAAAATATCCTGGATATATCTTATTAACTCATGATTAAACAATGACTCGACATATTTAAAAAAAATAATGTTTAAAGAGGTAAATTATATAAAACCTATTATATTATGTATAATTAAAAAAACTCTTTATTTTCAGAAAAGTAAAAGTAAAATGCTAATGTCTAGTACTATGGTACACAAAGGAACAAAAAAAACGCATTGTCAACTTTAGAAAGTACTAACAGTAGGGAGTTCCCCTCCTGCCCCCACATAGTAGACTCTACCATATCTGGAGTATCGACAACACCCCTCCCCCATTATTTAAACTGCATAAACTATAATTTTAGTAAATCATGCAAAGAGCTAATCAAGTTTTGATTTGCTAATTACTTCACAATTTGATTAGTCTGGCAGCTAATCATCTCTGGATATTTAAAGTCAATCTTTCACTCACATTTGCAAATCAGGACTTCGGTGTGAGGCAAAATTGGGACGATGGCATAAAAGTTCTTTGTGTTATAACAAACAATTAATTTCTACATATTGCTACAATTTTAAGAATAAAGAAAAATTTTCTAACATGCTTCAACAAGTTGGATTATGCATGCAGTGTACCATCCTGTGCTGGAGAATTTAAAAACAAGCAGCCAAGGAAGTGTACATGCTACATTAAACAAGCACAATGTAATTCGAAATCACAATTCCATTTTTATGGTCAGCAGTTGTTTGCAGAAGAAATAGCTACCAAGAAATTGAACCATGAACAATTTATACTATAATTGTTTTGCCAATTAAGAACAAAACTTAAAACATATTTAGTAACTATTAATATACCTTAGATAATCCTTGGAAAATATGCCAATACAGGAAAAAGAATGTCACAGCCATTTAAGTTCAACAAGGGAAAACACAATGATGAAACACTGTGAAAAAGAAAGTGAGGCAAATGAGTTGGTTTTAATTTCAGGGGAAAATGTCTTCCCCAGTCATTACTCAAATACTATATTTAAATTGTACCCTGTAACAAAGTTTCTTCTATCTTTGTCACTTTCTGCTCCTATCACAATTATACAACTTGAAACTTGCTTGACTGTACTGCACCGAGTAATGAATTATCTTTCTAGGAGGTATTTCATTATGACTACTGCCTCATTAATATAATTTCCAAGCAGTATCTTCACAAGTAAAGCCATGTGAAACTTTGTACAATTGTCTTATAAAGTTAAGTTTCTGAGCACAGAATAGACACATTTTTTGTAAAAGTTTTATTGTTATAATTTAAATATGTTATTTTTCCATAATCTCCTATGATCAATAAAAATTACTGAGTTTTTTTTATCTTTCTACTTTATACTTCCTCCTTACTGTGAGGTCGTTATTCTTTTATTTTTTACAGCTTCTTATTTTATTATTTTTCTTATGTAATTACTATAATATTTTAGTTCCTAACTTTAGTAGTACCAGTAACTTCAGATTTATAGCTATAATGGTATATTAATTATATCCAAAGTTTAGCTTTGTTCCATATTCCATTTTTAAATAAATTTCCTGGTGAATAACCTAATTTAGTTAGAAATTAGAGAGTAATATTAAAAAATGCTCTGCATCAAAATATGAGAAGATGCTCTCCACACAATTTTGCAATGCAAACAGTAGCAGTTTTCCATTAATCTTTGCCAAACGCATGGATGACTTTCTCATTTTTTATGTATCCTATTCCACCTGAGCTCTGTGAAGTGGATTTCAAAGTTCTCTTTTGAAGGTCAAAGGGATGGAAAGCTCAAGAATTGTACCAAGTGCAGGCACCTCATGTATTCGTATACTCCAAACATTATTACTGATATTCCTGTCCCTTGGAGGTTTAAAGGAAATGTTTTCTTTAACATATTAGGTATCATTCGGCTAGATAATAACTCCAGGCTCTTTCCCCTTCTCCTAACAATAGAAATTTGGAAAAAAAAAAACAACTCGAAAACTAAGATTGGGGCTGTAGGCTCCTTCAACCTGATTTCAGCCCTGCTAGAAATGCACAACTTTATTCCCTCCTTTACACAAAAACTACATTGATAGGAAACTTATTCTGGAAGCCAACCTATTGTGAAAATTTTTCATTATAGCTGTATGGTTTTTTTGATGCTAGATATGAGATTCCTGGGCAGAAAAATAATTTTATATATAAAATAGTAATTTTATATTATTATTTTTAATGAAGAAATGACAACAGCCAGGGCTAGAAGTTGGAATGCATTAACGTAATACATTAAAACAATAGCATGTTCATAACATTTAATGCTGTGGTGGAGGCTCTAATTTAAATTCTAAGGTGCTAGTTTAGAGCTAGTTTTTTTTTTTTTTTTTTTTATTAGCCTGAGTCATTATTAGGGCTCTGGTCTCAGGCTAATAATGTTAGCTCCTTGGTTTAACTGTTCAAATGATGTGTAGTTGAGTTTGGAATGAATATGAGCACAACGGTGTGTAAATTAGGCAAAGACCAAGAGGGTACAGGCTTACCTTCTATAGCCAAGTATAAACGCAGCTGAAAGATTTTCTTAAATTTCAGGATCCATAATATCCAATGCAAAAATCCTGGTTCAGACTTTAATAAGCTTCTTCCCAGATGTTTGCAATAATTCTAAACGGTTCTCTTTGCCAACAGTCGCTTTTCACTCGCTTATCCTCTAAAGGTGCTATCAGAGTAATCTTTAACCTGACTTTGATTACCTCCACTGACACCTTGCCACCTTCAGGAAGATATTCAGATTCTTAGCATAGTGTGTAAGTCCCTTCTTAATCTAGCTCCAACTTGCTTTCCCAGCACACCAGGCACATAGTACCTTTTATTGCCCTTTAAAAATATCATGACCTTGTAGGCTCCATACCAACGCATGGAATACCGACCCCTCCTTTTCACCTCTGACAAATATCAGATTATGAATTCACTATCATCTAAATGTCATCTCCTCTATATAAACATTATCAAATCTTCCTTAATATCTTCTCTCGTATTGAACCTTATACAAGGGTGGATGAACCTCTGATCCCTTCTTAAGGCAAGAATAGTGCTCTGCTCATTCGTTCAACAAAAATTTGAGAAACGGATTGGTAGGGTATTAAATTAGTAATGCAAATACAGAAAGGAGATTTGACATGTACTGGCCTGAGGAATAGAGATAAGTGGATGGCCAATACCTGGTGACAAGGCCTATAGTAGTGAAATACATAGGAGCACAGAGCAGAGGCAAATGACCTCCCAGGGACATGGAGGTCTTTGAAGAACAAAGACTTCTTAAAACAGCTAACAGATTGCCTGGCATTTAGTAAGTGCTCAGTAAACATGATTTGAATTAATTAATTAAAAATTATTAGGCAAAAGCTAACATACATGCTGCATTTCTAATTTATGTCATGTCTTGCTTTCTCAAACTCTTGATCAAAACCATGATAATATGCTTTAGAGGTCAGGCAGAAAGAGTTCATTTTCAATATTTTATATTTCTTTTCCTATCAGCTTTTCTTGTCTGGTTTAGCGTTACTATGGTCATTGCATGTTATACATTTTATATCAGGATTCAAAGCTAGTTCTATTAGGACACATTACCTGCCTTCAAACAATTCATTATTTATTAGGATTGCCTCAGTTAAAATTGGTAGAATATAAACAGAGACATTGAAATTAAGAACAGTCTATCAATGGCCGGGGGGGAGTGGGGAGGGGACAATGGGGAGAAGCGTTTTCAGGAATCACTGTAGAGGACACAAGGAGGGAACTAAGGGGGAGGAGGGAGGCTGGGGGGGAGGTGGGGGCTGGGGGGAGGGGGGAGGGGAGGGAGAGGATGCAAATAACTGTAATTGAACAACAATAAAGTAATTAAAAAAAATTGGTAGAGAAAAAATTGTCTGAAAACCTCTGCCCCAAATCCATCCCTCTGAATGGCGTCCTCTCACTCCATTACCCTTCATATCGAAATCTACTCTCAATATATATCAGAGGAAAATTTTTTCTCTCTAAATTGCCAATAAAACAGTATCAAAATACTTACCTGTTAATAAGGAACCAGACTGTAGGAAAAATTATACACTTATAACTCAGTTTCTAGAAAGTGCAAAGATAGAACAACATGCTAAATAACATTATAAAGACACACACAAATCTATTATTTGGAGCATTCTACAAGTTACTGGAATTTGATACATCACTAGCATAAGGTTAAAAAAAATTGTCTCACAACGTCAATACTTTCTCCTGTATCTATTAAAGGTTAATCCTGAATTTTATGCATGGTATTATATTAGTGAAAATACATTGGTCCAGTGTGCATGCAACATTTAGGTAAGAGGGATGCATAACTTCTTTTCAAAATGTTCTGATCATTGTAAATTACTTTTTTATTTGAATATATTTTATTGATTATGCTATTATAGTTGTCCCACTTTTTCTCCCCCTTACTTCCCTATGCCCTGTACTCCATTCCCACCATCATTCCCCCACCTTAGTTCATGTCCATGGGCCATACATGTAAGTTCTTTGGCTTCTCCATTTCCCATACTATTCTTAAAAAAAAAAAAAGTAAACTATTTTAACATATCTCTACTTTCGAATGCTTTAAGAACATCCAACTACTGTCTGTCATGATATTTAAGAGACTTCAAAGTGAAAAACCAAGAGAAATCGATATATACGGTCTTTGAAATGTCATAAGTTTTTAAAGCCTACCCTTAATTTGTTTCAAAATCATAAGTTTGGAATAATTTTTGGTTCTTATTTGCTCTTAATAAGGAATTTCCTCTGTAACTTCTACTTTTAAAATCACAAATATTGTTGCTTTATACAGTGCTCTACTCCTCCCTCCTCTTTAAAAATGTTTTCTAAATTTACATTGGAGAAAATACCTTGGAAATTACTACAGTAAAAAAGATCCTAATATCTGTCTGTAAAGTACTTTACATATGTATGGCTCTAAGTTGCTTATATTATATTCTGAGTTTTAAAAACAAACTGTCCTTTCAAGAGAAAAATAAAAACTCAGGAAGAGAAAATACATATGGAAAAATTAACACATTTAAAGCAAAATTTAAGAAACATCCAGTTACATTTTCAAATATATTTTTGTTGAAAATAAACTTCATAAATATAAAGTGAAAATGTTTATAGTAAAAATATTCTGGAATATATTCTCTGTGCTAAGTGTAGCACAGATATCTGTGATGCACAATGAATTTAAAACATTGGCACTACGTGAATTTTTAAAATTATATCCTATAAGTAGCTCCATGTAAACAATTAAAAACTGTGTATAGAAAATTATATCTCATTCTAAACATCATAAATTTGAATATGTAATGTTTAAAATATATTTTGAATGTTTCTATAATTTTAGTTACATCTGCTTATGGAGATAGTTAATTGGTAAAAAAAGTTCTAGGAAATAGAAAAGTACAATATTGTAATTTTGAAATAAATTCAGAATTAGAGCAAACTTCTTTATTCATAATATAATACTCTTTCAATGGACTTTGAAATTTATGCATTTTACATAGAGGTTTAAATTATAGTTTTCCCTTTAAATTGAAATCTCAAGAAAATGGTTTCTGGCTTAATTTTAGTGTTTGAGAGACATCTATAATATCTACATAGCCAATTATTAGATAATAATGATACTTGTAAATAAATGTTCACTATACATTCCTTAACTGTTAATAAAACTTCCAAAGGAAGTGTATTGCTTCAAATGGTCATTTTTTTTGGTCACAATAATTGTACTCTATAGAAATACTATTTAAATGATATATATTCCCTTGTTTATATACAGGATCAACACAATACATCACAAAATACATGGTGTGGGGCTCACTGGTGCCTTTGATCAGACCTGGAACTACTGAGCTACAAGCTTTGTTCTGATCTTATTGTCATCTAGAGGTTTGTGATAAACATCTGTTCTTCTATATGTTGTTTTTGCTCTAGACATGCAGTTTTGAATTGTAGGGAGATCATCTACTTGGGGTCCTTGGGTAAGTTATCGCTTTTGGAAATTTAGTTCTTCTGAAACAAAAAGTTTAACAACACGTTCTTCCTGTGGTTTTTATGAAAATTAAATGCAAATCGAATTCATTAAAGACCTAGAACATATTAAATATAAAAGGTTATGATTTGAATTAAGAAATAATTTTATTAATATTAAAGTATAGCTTATGCAATATGAGTTAATTCAACATGATAATTATCTTCACATTTCTTTGTTTTGGAAGACATGGAACATCTGTATACAGGTGTACAAGCTTCAGTAAAGAGAGGATATACACAGTTGCAGGCGTGGCCAGGTAACTCGGCACTGAAATAATACCCAAAAGGAGACAACTTAAGGTTAATGTTCAATTTGTTGTTATTCTGCCTATTAAAAATGTTATATAATGAAATATGCTAGTCATTCAGCTATTTTGAATTGAATGAATTAATAAATGCATATTTTTCATTAATATTTCCAGATTAAAACAAGTATCATACATTGCAAGCACTTAGATTAACATATATTTTATTTATAACACTATACACATTCCTTTTTTCTCTATCCTGAAATTAACTCTACATGATACAGAAAAGTACTCCATTATTACACTGTGTAACAAGAAAACACATCACAAAATTAGTGGAAACTCTTAATTCAAGTATTTTCCTTTCTTCTTACTTTTAAGATTAAGAACACGCAAAATGTCAAACAAAGATTAAAGGCATACTTCTCTAATAATGGTTTATAGTATAAAATGATCTTAGAAATACTACCAAAAAATAGTCTTTAAAAACTTCTTCCTTGATGGCTCCTCTGAATAGACTTTGGAATGTTCCATTTAATTTTGTAACATCAACATTTTTAGCCATTTATAAAATATTTTGCCATGTGGAAACATGTGATATAGGAAAGTACTACAAAAATTAGAAAAAGAGTATTTAGGTTCTCTTCTTCGATATGCCTCTTACTGCTGAGTTCCTGGGAAATTTGTGTGCATCTGGCAGAACATGATTCCTATTATTTTGGTGAGACTGTATTTAAAAAAGTATTACTAGAATTAGTAGAGTGGTCATTTTGCAATGTATAAAAATACTAAATCTCTATATTTTATACATGGAATTAATATAATTAATATAATATTATATAACAACTATACTTACATAGAAAAGATTAAAAAAATAAAGCCATATGGCAACAGAGTCTTAGGAAAAATACAAGCTGCAAAGACACCTTCAGGAGCATCCACCAATCCTCTTACCAACTAGCATTTGTTTAAGCTCTTATTATGTGAGTAGTACTGTGCTAAACATTTCTCATGGATTAAACAATTTGATTTTAACCACAACCCCACATGAAGAAACACAGGCCACAAATTATTGGAGTAAATAGATAAATACATGTAGAGTTAACCCATGAACAATGTGAGAGTTAGGGTGTTGACCCCCCTGAGAGTTGAAAATTCACATATAATTTTTGACTCCCCCCAAACTTGACTACCAATAGCCTAGAGCCA
This sequence comes from Micronycteris hirsuta, assembly GCA_004026765.1. NCBI lineage: Eukaryota > Metazoa > Chordata > Mammalia > Chiroptera > Phyllostomidae > Micronycteris > Micronycteris hirsuta. The sequence continues at coordinate 28,309 of PVJI01012926.1, read as the reverse complement.
ATTAATACATACAACATTTACATATCAACACACAGTTTAAAAATAGTTCTAAACTTTTGTTTCAAAATCAAATATATAAACATAGTGTCCATTAAATTTTAAAATATCTGATACAGTTTCTGTAATAAATCTATTTTTGTTTTATCAAAAGGTTAGAAACTTGAAAATATAAATTTATATCCAAGAAAATTGATTGGATATACCACATGGAGAGCTTGTTAGGTAAATGAGATCTGCCCAGAAGGTAATCAGTCATTTAATATGAAAAATAGAGACATTTATCAAAGAATATAAAGATACAAGAAACATTGCAAATAGGACAATGACACCTCAGTCCCCTTCAGAGTAGGCACCTTGGAAAATCACAAAGTTCTCCCAATCCCCATCAGCTGCTCATTGTATTTTCCTGACTCTCATTTATGGCCTGAAACCTCCTCCCTTTCAAAGGTGATTTTAGTTTTGGGAAAAGCCAGAAGTCATAGGACACCAAATCTGGGCTTTAAGGGGGCTAAGCCACCTGGGTGATTTGATGTTTCCCTAAAAACCTCTGCATGAGACGTGATGCCTGAGTGGGTGCATTGTCATGATGAAGCTGCCAATCTCCAGTTGCCCATAGTTCAGGCCTTCTGAATCATCCGAATACTTTCCACAGAGGAATGTTCAAGCCTAATGCAAAATTTGATTCAGATTTGTTGCTCACTCATTCAGTCATTTTGAATGCAACAGCCACACAGTACACATGCTCATCCAATGGCATCAACTGTCTCCACTGACCAGTACAGTGAAGTCATCATTGTTCACGCATGCACATTCCAATTCACTCTCCTTAGCTGCCAGGTAACATCAATGCTGTGTAAGCCATTCTCATCATATTAACAATGGTTGGACTTTTTCGGGACAGATCTCATATATCTCTAATCTATATACTCATAAACATATGGATAAAATTACATTATTTACAAGGAAATTGATCCTTTAAAGACTCATTAAAATTATTTCCAGGAAATAATTGTTTGCAAAAATGGCCAAAGAATGTAAAAGTGCACTAACTCAATTTTGACTTGACAGCGAGTTTGCAAACTTTTTGACGTAACATTGTTGCACAGACATTTTCTCCTTGAGAAGCTGTCTAAAACTCACATAAATTAGAAACAGCACTTAATGCAACTATATATATTTCTTTTACAAAGAGGTAGAAAATAAAAATAAAGTTAAAACAGTATTTACAATAAAATGGAGTCCCTTAGTAATGTCTTGAATTCAGTATACCTATGAGCCCACTAATCTTATCTAAAATATACATCTATAGGAAACAATAAAACTGTGGGATTCACATATTTGCAATTATTTTAATATATTAAGAAAATGTTCTCTTTGTAAGAAACTTATCTATAAGGAAAGTAGCTGTGCATTTTTAATACTTCATTGAAAATAGCTACACTAATACTTGCTTTGTCTTGTACCCTTCTCCCTTCTACCTTCCTGACATTGCTGCTTTAGATTCTTCTCTCTGAGCAAAACCCCTAAAAGCAATGTCAGGCAAGGGAGACTTTACCTCCTACCTGAAAAGCCCTGGATTTAGATTTAAAGGGTGCTCTTTATTATTTATTATTTTGTTCTTAAACTTGATCATACCCTTCCACAGCTGCTTTTTGGGAGTCTCATACTTAATTAAAATGCATCATTCTTTTTTATCAAAAGGAGGCAGTATCAATGATACTCTAGCATCCACTATTCACTATTTTATCATCCAGTCTCTTGGGAAGCCTCATGTTTACCAGCTACATGGCATAAATTGAATTTGAATATATTAAAAAAAATTCTCAACTTTAATCTTTTATTGTAAAGAGTTTTTCTTTTCTTTTTTAAATTTTCTATTTATCTTTTTGTATGGAAAGTCACTCTATGAATAGCAAGCTTGGACATATGATAGTGGAGACAGAATCTATGGGAAAAAATAATTTACATTACATACAGTGTATTATACCACATACCTTAGTGGTACTTAACCTTAGCTGCATATTAATATCACCTTGGATTTTGAAGAAATACTTATGCCCTTGCTTCACTACTAACAATCCCTTTTAAATGTATGTATGTATGTATGTATGCATGTATGCATGTATGTATGAATGTATGCATGCATGTATTAGGGAGAGGAAGAGAAGGGAGAATGAGAGGGTGAGAAGCATCGACGTGAGAGAGAGACATAGACATTAGAAAGGAACATTGCTTGGGCTGCCTCTTGTATGAACCCTGACCAGAGACTGAACCCACAATTCAGGCGTGTGCCCCGATCAGGAGTCGAACCCTTGACCTTTCACTTTGTGGGACAATACCACACAGGTCAAGGACAATTCTTATCTAAGTGATCTGTAATATGACCTGTACATTGATACTGTTTGAACATGTCTTTTTAAAGCAATATGTAAAATCAAGATTCACTGGCATGGTCACCAGCAATTTCATACAGTTCAACCAAATAGATTCTTTTCTAATTTCTCAAAACCACTATAGTTCACACTACTCTGAGATAAGAACTATTGTATTTGTTTTCCAAATTAGAAAATGTAAGATTATAGAGACTAAATGATTCAGCCATCACTCTAGGTTATGTAATCAGATAAGAAAAAATGCAAATATCATCAAAAATGATGCACTATCTTCAGCAAGCTAGATTTGCTAAAGCAGGAATGTAATAACCATATGAGAAAGTGTGATTAAACAAAATTAGAGTTATAAAGCTGGACACTCCCTCCCAAAAATGTTTTCTTTTGTGTTTTCAGTTTAATAACCAACAAGAAAAGTTTATAATAACAAAAAAATTAACTAATGCTAATGCTCAGACACAAATATTATTTAGCTATAAATGTAATTAATCAAGATTTAATTCTAAAAAAAGAGAAACTGAGTAAATTGCATTTATTGATATGGAAATTACCATAGTTGTCAATAGATTTGATGAATAATTTAAAAGCAGTTTACTGTACTGATTTCCTAAGGTTCTACACAGTATTTCCAAGCATTGCTAGTATTTAAATTAAAAATAACCTTTCAAAGAAGACAATACTCAATTTATCCCATTTTATGTTAGGTTCTTTTTAAGATCTAAAACGGTATGACAACTCATATTAAATTTCCATGCAAACAAAATACATTACATATTCAAGAGATGTAAATTAAAGTTAACATTCCATGAAGAAAGAGAACTTTTGTTCCTACTGTGACTCCAAAAGAATAACTGACTATGGACAAAGGGCTGAAGTAGGCACTAGAAAATTTCCAAAATACTCACAGAAGTGCACCATAATGAGAGTCATAAAAGCAAGACATTGACCTCATGGGAATCTCTGAATGTGTTGCTGTTATGGACACAGTTTAAATTTAGCTCTTCATCATTTTGGTACTTATGGCTGAAGTTACAAACCATATGGTGATAGAGAGAATTAGCCATATTTAAAAAAAAAACAGACCAAAAAAGATGCTTACTTCAGCCAACAAAATTCTCTTTCATAAAATATCTGGTCACAAAAAAGCTCTTTGAATGGTATGTTATTCTGACTTCAGTAATATTGCTCATTTGCTTAATATATATTGAAAATCATTTAAGCTTTGTAGATAAAAAGCACAGCATAACAAAATCAAAGCTGTAACACAAATTTTCAAGTCTTTGAACTAAAGGACAAAGCTCCAATAAATTTGTTGGTGTTTGGCAAATAGTAAAATAAAAGACACATTTAAATGACACCATTATCATCTGTTGAGATATAAATTGGACAGCATTTTGGCAATGATATATATTTAATAAGTATTAATTGTTCAAAATCTCCCGGGTTTTGCATTAAAATATAATTGCATCAGTAAGATAATATAATAAAATCATTTAAATACACTAAAATTTAAAATGACTGTTAGAATTCTATTGTTTTAGAATTTTATTAACCAGTTATACTTATTTTTTAAGGAAAGTAGCTATTTCAATGACAAATTAATTTTCAGAGGGATCCTGCCTTGTTAAACTTCTAATTTCCCTCACTTGTATTTTTATATAACTTCGCTTGCTGGCTCAAGCAGAAGAGATATTTCTACAGACTATGGAAACTCCTAGAGTTTTTTTTTCAAGTTAGTGAAAGACTTTTTTCAATATATTAATGTGAATATTTCAGCCTTAGCATTCTGTAATCAATGGGGTAAGCATATATCTATCTTCTAGACGGATGATAGAGGGTAAAATACAGTTTCTGCTGCATGCACTCCATTCATTATCCCGTACAGGTGCCTTGAGCTTCCTGTGCGCTTGCTGCTGTCCTAAGAGCAGGAGACTCTGTGGGATGGCACGCAGAAGGGTCGGATTGCAGTCGGAGATATTTCATTTAGGGTATTTAGGTATGCCTCTCTGAAGAGCCGGCATTTGAACTAAAACCTGAAATAATGGGACTGAACAATGGTCTTCAAAGAAGAGTGATGCCTTCCCAGATAATAATGGAGACAAAAATCCCTATGCAAGTCTGATGTTTTTGAGCAATAAAAAAGAGATACAGTTAACAAGGTTTCTCTTTTAATATTCGCTATTTTTATTTTGCTAAGCTAATTTTGCATAGTTCTCAGCATTCATCACAAGATAATTATATTGATAACTGTGTCATCATAGGATCTTAAAACTGGATTGAGATACAATGTATATATATATATATATATATATATATATATATATATATATATATATATATATATATATGTTTTTTAACTTTATTTTTATAACTGACACTATTACAGATGTCCCCATTCCCTCCAAACCCACCCATTGCCCACCTCCACCTGAAAGAGAGAAAGCAACCAGACATACCTTGCAGGCAGAGGAAAAGGTTTGGATTTTATTTTATTTTATTTTTCCTAAAGGCAATAGAAAGCTATTAGAGGGTTTTAAATAGGACATCTGTTTGATATTTTAAAAGATCTCTCTCACTGCTCTGTGGGAAGGGATTATATAGGGAAATGTGATTAAAGGTGAAAAATCAAATTGGCATTTAGAAATTTCAAGAGGTGAATTCTTAGTTTTATTTCTTAGTAAATCTAGTTTTAATGCCAAACACACAGTTTGTACTGAGTTATTCTAAATAATTCTTGATATACATTTTACATTTTCTCTTAATATAGGGTTTTTCAAAGTATGAACCTGGGTTACAATAAAAATAACTTGCCTTATTAGTTAAAAATGAAAATTCTTTGAGTTATCACAAATATTTTGAATTAGTGTCTGGGGGTGGGTCCTGAGAATATGTGTTTTTAAATAATCTAACCAGGTGATGTTTATGCACGTGAACAGTGGAGATCTGTTCTTCTGAGACTTGGTTGTTCCTACATCATAGAGATGGAAATGAGGTCAGGTGAGGATTCCAACAGAACTGCATCCTTGAACTTGAATGAGAAATCAGTTGTGCCCAATAGAAGAGAGTGTAAGAAAAGTGGTTTACATGCAACAAGTGCAAGATTAAAGATGATCAGGCCTGGCCCTGGCAGCGTGGCTCAGTTGATAGGAGCATCATCCTGTACACCAAAACGCTGCACGTTTGATTCTGGTCAGGCCGTATACCTAGGTTCTAGGTTTGTCCCCAGTCAGGTGCATAAGTGAAGCAACCCACTGATGTTTCTTTTACATTGTCTCTCTCTCTCCCTTTCTCTCTCTCTATCCCCTCTTCTGCGTTTCTCTCTAGAATCAATAGATATATCCTCAAGTGACAATTGAAAAATAAAATAATAATGATAACAAATTTAAAAAAAAGATTATCTGGCAGGAGACAGAGTGGAAAATCATCATCATTATGTTTCAGAATATTAGAGAAGCATGGTGAAGGTGGAAGAAAAAGAAAAACCCAGGAAGATCTGAGTCCCATGATTTCTGAAATTTGCAGTGCGTGGTAAAGACCCAGATGCTAGAGTTTTACATCATCACCACACCTATGATGAATAAAGGATAAAATATTAAGGGAAAATGTATGTTGCAAATATCTTAAATGGATCAAAATTATTATGTCTGTTTTACTCTCCTTCATTATTTACATCATAGGTAGTAATGTCAAATCTCTATGGAGACCAAGCAGTAGAGAAAAAAACAAAAACAAATTAACAAACAGTTAATGACCACTTGACACAAATTAACTCATTTAAACTTCAAAACAACCCTATGAAATAGGTAGTTTTATTATTCCCATAATAAATGAGGGATCTGAAAATATAATAAAATGGAATTGTGTAATAAATCTGCTCATTTCTAACCAATTTTAATATGTAATTGTCTGGTTGACTGTGCATCTCTGGAACATATGGAATACATGTCTGTTGTGAATGTAGGGAGTTATAGACTTTCCTATTAGCCAGGCATGACCTACATGTAACCTTGGCTTGGGTGTTTGCCTAATTAAAAGAAAGCTACAGGATTAAAATGGTGTCACTTGAGTTTATACCAGACCCAGATTCAGTACTTGATCTGTTTGCTCTTTGAGCCTCTCCCAGATGTGTAATCTTATTCAAGGGGTCTGGACTTTTCTGGTCAACACCAGTGAAATAATCTGTCGGGTGGGCCTTCTCTATCCGCAGAAGGAAGAAATGACTATCTGCATTGTAAAATCTCTTGCCATTCCATTTGCCCCCACGGATACCCTTTCTTCTCTTTTGTCTATAGCTGTTTGATCCACCTTTCTTCCTACAAAAACCTTCCGTTTTGCAAAGCCGCTCCCAGTGTCCTTCTAGTTGGTAAACGTGATGTTGCCCAATTCACAAATTACTTAATAAAACCAATTAGATATTCAAATGTACTCAGTTTAGTTAACAGCTCTGAGAAAATTACCCTTTCTGTATCTAGAGGAACTTTCTTATAAAATGTCAACATCACAGTTTTGTTGTAAAGATTAAATTACAAAATATATGCAGACTACTAATGCCATGCCTGACACCGTGGATAACCATCATTGCTTGACTCTTCTTTCCCCCTTGCAAACTGCTTTTAATAAGATATCTGTTATTAATTTGTAAAACTTCACATCCATTAATCTATAAACTGACCAATTCCAACATTGTTCTCAGTGTCATTGATTAGGTCCTTTATCTTATTTTGTTCTCTTTATCATCAGCATGTGCTAGATTTTACTCCCTATTGTATCACTTCAGTATTTATTTTTTAGCAGAGAATGTGTTCATCATTTTGATGATAAAATTGGTGTTATATTTCTGAAGCAGCAATAAGTTTCATGTTTAAATATTAAATGTCAACTTAATGTTATTATCCTTTGCACTGTTGATAGAGTATTATCCACATAGTATTTAAAAGTATCTTTGAACTATTAGGCAGGATAGATAGTAAACCAAGGCAGAAAGTGGAGGGAAAAATGTGCCTCACCCATTAAGCCAGCAGTCCTGAGGACCCTCAGATAAGATTGCCAGATGTTCCAAAGCTCAGAGACCATGTTTGACCATGAGAGACAAGAGAGACCATGATAATCTCAGAAAGAGAGGAACTTTATCAATTCCACTATTTGGAAAAGGAAGTCTTTGAACCTGCTGGTTAATCCCAGGATCCGAGAACGGAAGAAGAGGGGAGACCTGGAGGCTGGCTGCAAATGCAAAACCCTTAAAACTCAGTGGGCGAGGCACTCAGACTAGCTGGGTGACCACTTGCAGCTTTGTGCTCAAGTGTATTTCGTAAGTGAACTTGCTACCTGATTTCTACTCAACCTTTTGTCCTTCGCCTAAATCCCTTCTTGCATGTGAGACAAGAACTGAGGAGGAGAAGCCCCCTAACTCATATCTTCCCAGTAACAGAACTGTTATTTAAAGATCCATACATATATTAGTTAGAGTGTCCACAATATACCATCTCAGTTCACCGAGATTGCTATTATGTGCATGAATCTTTTGAAAGTGTTTGTATATATTGTTAAAACTAACTACATAAATGCATTTTTAAAAATAATAATCTTCACACCGATAACAGAACAAAATCTTGTTTCAAATACATCCCTTTTACTATGTCTTGTGCTTAATTAATGTAATGTTATGCCTCATTAAAAGACTAAGACAATTATAGACTAATAGATTTACTACTGCAATGTCTTTTAATTTTAGGAATATTAAGAGAAAAATGATAAAAGTCAAAGAACCAAAAAAAAAATCTTGAACTTGCCTTTAAATAACTCTGCTAATTCAGTAAAGATATTCCAATGCAATGACCTTTTAAGCAAGTGCCAGTCCTCGCTATAGGCTACCTGTATGGTTTAAATATATAGGTATTTACAGAAGTGAACCATGCAGGCACATTCTATAGCAAGCAAATGTATATAGGAAAAAAGAGAGAGGGAAAGAATGAGAGACTATAAAAAATACCTCCATATTATGGATAGTTATAATCATTAAACAAAATTTTCAACGGAGTTTTAGGAGTTAAGATACTGAAATCCTAGATGGATTGCAGTAGTGAAATAGATGCCACTACATTTTTTGTTCCGCAGTAAAGTAGAAATAAAAAGGACATAAAATTCTTGGGTTTGATTGATACACCAACACAATGACTAAACAGCTATAAATAACATCAGGTACTTCTAAAGCAGAGCCACCTTCTGCAAAGGCAGAATTATTATGTAATTATATCTACTTTTCCAAGTTACAAACTATTCCCTGGCAGGGAACCACTTCTTCATTCATTGAGATTCAATATAATTTGAGGTGCTAAAGTAAAGTGTCTCCCTGCAGGAGGCTGCAAATGAATCCTGCTGATGCTTTTATTACTACCGATTCACACTGTTTGGCCCAACACTCAAACATCTCCAGCGCTTGGGGAAGCTTTAGCAAGTGGCTCATTTTGAAATAGAGTAGAGAACCATTAGGATGAGAAATCAGGGGAATCCAGTCTGAGTCATAGCAACAGGCAATCAGCCTGCTGTAACAGGACCAGAGCTGATTGATGCAGTTTTCCAACTTTTCTAACTAGTTTTTATTTTAAATAAAAATTTAAAAATTTATTTTTAACTACAATGAGAAAATGTTAGAGGGCTGACATTCTCTTTGTTGTATATTTCTTATTTTTGGTAATATTTTTGTTTTGTTGTTGGATTTTTACAATTTTTATTGTTTTTTTTTTTCCATTACCGTTTAGTCCCCTTATATCCCCTCCCACCTCCCACTCCTGCAAATAGCTCACTGTTGCCCACTTCATGAGTTCTTTTTCCTTTTTGCTTTTTTTGGGGGGGTCAAATTTTAAATAACACAATGTTAAAATTTTAGTGCATAAGAAAGTCATATGTTTTTGTTCTTCATTTGAACACCCTGGGAAAAATGGTATCTCATGTGCTATAGCTGTGTAGTTGCTCCTTTTATAGACTCACAATAGAGAATGCTAAAGTGCCTAAACCATTATGATTCAAATAGTCTTTTTCTATTGTCCTCTGTGACTATCAACATTCACCGTGGAAAGTATCATTTTTACATATTTACAGTTGGTTCTTGTGTGTGTATATACATATACATGCATCCATACATGCATGCATATTTGTATATATATGAATACAAATATATGCATGTTTGTGTAATCTGCACACACACACTTAGACTCTCACAGGAAAATCAATCATGAGCCATGTCAAATTAGTTGTCTTTAGTGTCCACCTGTGCAGGGAAGGTGAAATTGTTTCTGAAAGAAACCAAACAGAATCATGAAGGCAGCTTTGTTATTCTTGGGACTGAGCTATAGTCAGTAACAGAAAGGTCACTTGAATGATCTTCTGAAAAATGTTGGCTATAAGTGCTAGACAGAAGGTTTCCAAATATTCACAAAATAATAAAGGGACATTTACTAAAAATATTTTAATGAAAGTTTACCTTATTGTTACTGTTCAATATTTAAAAGTATAGCACACTTTTCTCTGAGTCTCTTACTAATACTAATGAAAGCATTTAACTAAAATTCAATGACACCATTTGATGAAATGTCCAGTTTGACCCCATAGTCTCTGCAAGCTATTTGAAGGACAAGGGCCTTTAACTCTGACAGTTAAAAATGTATCTATAGTAGTGGGTTTCATTTCTGCCCTCAGTGATTGAAGCCAAGCTACGCATTGACTTAATAGGCCAGTAGGTAATTTCATCTTCTCTTTGATGTATATCTTACTGATTAAAAAAAAAAAAAAAAGGAAAATGTGGAATTATTAAAAATAGAATTCACAATGCTAAAAGTTCAAAAAAAGATCTTCATAGTAATAATTACAGTTTCTTCAATTTACAGATTTTTAGTTAATAATATTTTTCAACAAAATAAAACTTTCTCTTGTCAACATTAACTGACAAAGTAATTGCTGACTTATTGATAATATTTTTAGAAAATCAGGTAAAAGTATAAGAAAATATTAGAAATTAAAAGATGGGATATAAATACCTGCCTAGAAAGAGCTTTCATTACTTTCTAAGTATGAAAAGGCATAACTTATTCATGGATTTTTTTTTTCTTGAGAAAAAGACAGATAATTACCCTTCATGGGTGAGACATTTGATTTATTCTACTGAGATTCATTTCATTTCACTGTAAATTAAACTGTTTAATTCAACATTTTCAATATTACCTGCTATTGAAGGAACATCAGTGATGACTAAGAATGAGTTGATAGATCAGCTATATTCATGTTACATAGAATGTTTGTAATTATTGTCATAAACTGAGCTGTCACTTTGACATCAAGTAATCTTTTTCTTTTCTTATGACCTTTCAATTTAACTAGAAAACATACGGTAATTATAAACCTCCAAAGCATATTATTGTATAAAAGAATTCTGCATTATTCAAATTTTTATTTTAATTAACAATATATGTTTAATTTCTAAGCATTTGTCATACATCTGACAAAGATTTTTTATTAAAATATCATAATATGTATATGTGTAGAATTAGTATTTGTCCTTATAATTTTAAAATAGTTATATGATTTCAAAGAACTTTGTTCTCAATACAATTTTTCAAATTGAATTGCAGTAATTTGACAAATATGAAAGCAAGATAAAAGTTAGCTACCCATTTATAATATTTTGAATATAAATATTAAGAATAATACATAAAGTAAGAGATTTAAATCAGTGTTTTATTTGTAATTAAATCAAAACAGGGAACAACTTTGTTCCATTTTCTATCACAGTACCTAAATTCACTGAAATTGTCTCTAACTCACCATAAAAGAGAAAAATGTGTTATTTATATAAAGTTAAAAATCATCACAGGCATCTTCACCCACACCCTAAATCTTCTCCATGTTCTCCCTCTTTTAAAAATTGTCAGTCAATATTATGCGTAATAATACACTTTCAGAACATTGAAATTATTACCTTCGCTCACATTTAGATTGCTCATCTTTACAAGTTTCAAGGGTGTGTATAGGTGCTTTTTCAATAGATGATAGAATGTAATAAAAACAAATTATTCTTACAAGCAATCTTATTCATTGCAAAGATAACCATGTAATACTTATCTACTTATGCCCATGCAGCCCTAAAGATTGAGTTTAAGACAATCTATAAAAATATATCTGAGATTTTTTAAGTGGCAAAATGAAAGTAGAAAAAATAATAAGATGATACCAAAGGAAATAAAATACAGAAATGCATGCTGAAGTCTTGACAAATTATTTAAGTTAGTTAAAGAATTTGGGTCTGAGTTTCCAGGAAACAAAAGTAAAAGTTAGATGTGATGTACGCAGCAGCAGCAGCAGCAGCATTTGTTGAGCAATTTTGGGGGCTACAGGGGTGATGTTATCTACCTTACATACCCAGCGTGTTCTCAGGCACTCCTCACATCAATTCTATGAGAAGAATAATATGTCTACTTTACAAATGAAGCAACTGAAGCTTAAATTGGCTACAAAGTTGTCCAATATTGAGCTGATATTTGAACCCACATCTAACTCTCCATGTCACTCATCCTCTTCCCCAAGCTACTACTTGAACTCATAATAAATACTGTTCGTGAGACAGGAACATTTCTCCAGTTGATCTTTGAAGGCGGGGAAAAAGAAGCAGTAGGCTATAATCTACACAAAGCCATACAGTAAATTTAAAGACCAGTTTGTATGATTTGTTCTGAGAGTGTTCCTTCATATAAGGCAGGAGTATAACGGAAAGATGAGTTTCTCTAAGAACATTCCAATGATGAGACAGCCCATTAGGCACAAGCCCTACAACTGTCAAGTAGTCTGGTTTGATTTAGGGATACCATTGTGAATGCACACTTTCAAAATTAACTGGACTTTCAACAACAATTGTTCAATTCAAGGTTGGAATAATAATTATTTACAAATAACATAAGTTTAGATAATATATCCACATATATGTTGTCAATATTTAAGTAATGCAACTTTTCAGTAAAACTATCATGCACATCTCATAAAATAAACATAGCTACATGAATTAAGTGGCTAGAATCTAGTGTTTTCAAATATGCCAATATGCCAATTAAATACTTAAGAATAATCTAAAATATAAGCATATTGGCTTCAAAGCAGTTAGTTGAGTTTAAGCCAACGTTTCTTATGGTTGAATACTGAAACTACTAAATACAGGTGGCTTTGAAATCACTCATATAAACAACAGAAAAATTAGCCTCAAAATAAAGCAATACACTTAACTCCTTTCCTTAGCAGAGAATATGTTTTGAAATGACTGTAATGATTCCTTAATTACTTGTCTTAACAGAAAGAGGAGATTACTATGAAACCTCGAACTATTATACCTTTAGACTACACATAAATTAAAATACTCTTAAAATTAAATTTAAAAGAGAGCTGTGAATAAAATGCTGTCTTATAAATTAAAATTACTAGGTGATTAATGTTATTTGAATTGATATTTGGTATTGTTTTTTCAAATGTTTCTACGGTGCATGGACAGACAAAACCCCTTGGAGAAAGAAGAAATATGATTAGTGTAATTAGAATCAGCACCAAAGGTATACAAGTTTAAATAGTGGAAGAAAATAAAGTCTGAAGATTTAGGCTAACATTTATTGAGGAAAACCTAAGAATAGTGAATCTTCAGAGTAAGAATTAACTACAATAATGAGTTAGAAGAACTTGTAGAAGACTGAATATGAGAACTTTATATAGGAAAATATGAGAATAGGACAAGAGAGAAATACAGTATCATCAAGTCTAAATGAACTAAACTGCAGTTAAAGTGCATAAAAGATATCTTATTATTAGAATATACCAAGCAAACACTATAACTGAACAGCAATAAAATAATTTAAAAAAAGAATATACTGAGATTTATACCATTTCTTTAATTTGGAGATAAAAGTTTGGGGTTTTTTGCAGAAAACAAGATTAAAATTATATGCAGAATTTGTATGTTATATCTCATAAAGAAATGCTAAATAGAAGTTTTATATTTAAAGACAGAACATTGTGCCTTGCTTCTATAGTAAACTATTGGCTCTGCCATTCCTCCTTTTCCTCAAAAAAAGAAAGTCATTATTTGTGGAAGTGAGCAGGCATGAGGTCTATCTATAAAAGCTATTTGTATGAATTCAAACTTTGTTTCTATCCATATATGTAACCATATGAAAATAGCCCATCTATCATGTGAGTTCATTTAAGGTAAGTCATTATTTGAATTTCTAATTTTCTAAGCTCACAGTTTTATGTGCCTTCATAGCTTTCATTTGCCAGTTTTAAATTTAAATATATATTTTCATTTTGTGAAACTAAAATAACCCTTGGAGAATATGTAAGCAATGGAATGCAAATGGGGAATTCTTTTGCACTTTTGGGTAGTGTTTGCTCACTTTCCACCTTGTTATCTACAGAACGTGAAAACGCCTAGGTAGGCGCAGCACACCAGTCTGACAAGGTGTCACCCCACTCAGGCCAGTGCTTGTTTGGGGACTGCTTGATGTGTCAAAAACATTGTGATGGATTTTTTAAAAATCTGAAAACCCTGTTTATTATCCAAATCACAGGGTTTTTTCAGACTTCCAAGGGAAAAATAATAAAAATTATTTGAAGCAATACAATTTAGTCAAAATAAATTTCTGCCCAGAATAAACTTGAGTCTATTTTATCACAGGCTTTCACTATTATGAAAGAGTAGAGTAATTGCATTGAACTAAGAGAGGATGTTTAAGGACATAATATATTTCAAATATAAATTATTTCCTATTATATGTACTGGGCAAAATAAATCAAATAAAAATTCAATTCAAATTTTCAAACTTAGTTATTGATTTTAACAGGTAAGCTTATAAATGAACAACATAGAAATATGATAGCCCTTTTAAATTATCCTCTCCTTATTTATTTTATATCCATTCATGAACAGATATCATTGTCTTTTATTTTTTAAAAAACTCATTGAGCATTAAAGCACCTTCTATATGCTGGTTTATAAAACACACCTCTGAAACACAGTTTATTATATTACTTGTAATTTTTTAACTATCTAATTACAAAACATAGTTTTTGATGCTCTGACAAATATTAGTTACATACTCAGGTTCATTGCCATGTAACTAGAAAACTATTGTATATGTCTGTTGGAACAGAGGCCAAATTATGTCTGAGATATAACCACAGAACCAATATTATAGGATGCCTCTCATTGTTGAAGAATGCTATTTTATTTTTTTTATTTATTTTTAGAGAGAGGGGAAGGGAGGGAGAAAGAGAGGGAGAGAAACAGCAATGTATGGTTGCCTCTCACATGGCCCTCATGGGGACCTGGCCTGCAACCCAGGCATGTGCCCTGACTGGGAATTGAACCGGGACTCCTTGGTTCCCAGCCCGCGCTCAATCCACTGAGCTACACCAGCCAGGGCAGAATGCTATCTTTAAAAAAGCATCTTTGAACTTTATTAAAAATGTGTATATATATATATATATATATATATATATATATATATATATATATACACACACACACACACACACACACACACACAGCTATGTGTATATATATATATATACACATAGCTATGTATATATATATATATATATATATATATATATATATATATATAAAACAAAGGGCATCTTAAAAGTAGATGTCACTGGGAAGTGAATCCCACCTCCAAATAACTCTTTAAAAACTAGAACTAACTCAAGAAACGCATGGCCACCCTGGCCAGGTAGCTCAATTCATTAGAGCGTCCTCCCTATGCTGACCAAAGTTGTGGGTTTGATTTCTGGTCAGGGCACATAAAAGAATCAACAAATGAATTCATAGGTGAGTGGAGCAATGGATCAATGTCTCTCTCTCTCTCTCTTTTCTTTCCTCTCTAAGATAAATACATAAACAAACAAACAAGTAAACAAAATATTTTAAAAATGCATGCTCATATGAAGCAGTATTCTTCCGAATATTAAAAGTATTTGACTAGAGTTAGAAACTATTCATCATCACACAGTCGGATTAATAAATGGCAGCATCAAGTGGAAGAGGAGCTAGATGAATTTTATGATCATTAAAATTTTTAATTGTGGTGTTATTTCAGAACAAATACTTTGTGTCACATCCATGTTTCATGTAGTCTTTGTTGAAAAGACGTTTTCAGTTATGACAAGTGTCTAAAATTTTCTCTTTAAAACATATTATATTTTTATGTTTATTAGTTTTACAAAAATACTGGATGGCACTGACAATGAACTATTAGTAATAAAATAAAGAACCACTACTCATACTTCTATGTATGAAATTAGAAATACTACTTAAAGGAATTTCCATTAATTTTAAGTTATTTCTTGTATAACAGCCCCAATATTATACCTACATATGTATCTATACATCTGTTGATTGATTGATCAATTATTTTCATACATGGGTATATGTCTGTATGTGTCTATCCCTTGATCTAAGAATTATATATAGAAAAGTCTATTATTTTTATGCCAAATTGTATAATGCAGATTTCTATAGCAAAATATGAGCCAAATAATAAAACTGTCTTATTTATTTGATTACATCAAGAATTTTAGGTAATTTGTTTCAACCATGATCTACCTATTTGTAGTTGTTCACTTTTAGTATCATATCTTTAGCTTAAATTCTATTGCATGTGAATTCATCACTCTGTACATATGGATTTCACAAAAGAAAAGATATGAAACTCTTATATATAAGTCAATTCTGCTTGTGAACAGCTTAAAGTTTTGGCATCATATTTATAGTGTCAACTCACACATTTGAGAATAATTATCACTTTCATCATAGGGATATTTAATCACACTTTGTATTTGGTTTTGTATAATAGATTCTAAAATGATTTTTATCAGTTGATGGGTTGGTTTGCGTTTGTCTCTTTAGAATTTCTGAAAGTCTGAGATTGAGGAGATTTAGTTAAAACTTCTCTTTGTACCTACATAAGCAATGTTGATTTTATGTTACTCACTGACATGCACTGAGAATAGGGATGGAGAGGGTGGTGGTGGAATTCTTCCTTAAAGATAAGTAAGATGTCTGATTACACTATCTAATCTTTCTTTCTGAGGATGAAAAGAATATTGAGTCTCCTCTTGAGTGTGTGTACACACACATACACTCCTCTTGAGTATATATGTATATGACGTATTCTAAAAAGGCAAAGGAAAGGAATAAGCAATTTTTTCCGTGCGTCTTAATCATAAGATTTTTTTTAGTACCAGCTCTTGAAATCTAAATCTGGGTCAGATTTAGATAAATCAAATTCTTCCCTGAGCAGTTTATAGTCTAAAAATCTAAACTGAATTCAACCAATGATAGCAAGTACAAAGTGTTATATCTGACTGATATAGAAAAATGTGTATGGACCAGAGTATTTCTTTAGTGAAATGGCAAGAATATTGGTAAAATTTGGACTGCACTGTATTTGGTTTAAAAGGATTATGTCCTTCCTTCTGTTCTCTCTTCACTCTTCCCTCCCTGGCTTCCTTTTCTTTCTTTCTTTCTTGACAGTTTAAGTTCCCTTAGCATTTTTTTAAGAAAATAAATTTCCAACAAGTAAATATAAATCTAAGCATGAGTGACAACTGTTTTCCTCCCCTTTTAATTTCAAGAAAAACGACTGCCTGACTTGATGCTTATATTTTCCTCTATTACTGATCATTAATCCTCAAGGTGTCCACAATACTGAAGTAACAAGCACAATGATGGTGCCTGCAATTTTAATACTCTTATCTGCATCCCACCACACTGCGAGGATGGTCTGCAATAGGATTTATTAAGTTACGTTTTAATTTTCTGAGTGTCATTTTTGTTTTCCTGGTACATCTCGAACTTTTTAAAGGTCTAGCTTATGTTTTTTTCCCCATTTGTAACTTAACATAGTGTCCGGCACTGTGGCATTCCGTTACTCTTTGTTCAGTTAATATTTAGTGAATAAGATGCAGATACATGTCTGAAAAAGTACTAATTGCTGTCCTCATTAAGCACTTAAAATGTGCCAGACACTCATATGATGCCACCACTATCATTACCTTACCAGGCTGGAAGTGAAGGCAGAGAGACGGTAAGTAAATTGCATAACATTAACAACTAGTAAGTGGATTAGACTCAGTAATAATCAGTGGATTCCATGCTCCCCACCATTGTGCTCAGCATCACCAGGTATAATTGCATGAGCGGCTGGGATTCACACCGCACATTAGAAAATGGCAGCAGGTTGTTTCAGTGCCCAACACAAGGGCTAATCTGAGCAGAGTGTGAACTGACTCTTTTGCATAGGAAGTATAAAATCTAACCTGGATCGTTATTTTGTAGAAGGTGAGAAGAATAAGATGGCAAATTACTGTGCAGTTACTTTTATAAAAATAAAGTCTTATTCCGTTGAAGTTGGAAGAAACAAGCAATTGATGCCAATAGCCCTATCTTGGCGAGGCACTGTCTGTGGTGAGAACAATGTAAGAGAGGAGCACTTGCTGTTTTGTTTTCTGAAGTTTCTCAATATGTTCTTTTTTTTTTTAGGAGAATTGTTATTATTCATAACAAGGCTAAGAATATGGGTGTGTATGCTCTGTTTCTGGAATCAGATGCTTTGGAGACATTAAAACGCTGCCAACAAATTGAGGTATTTTGATCTTTGCCTATTCATCTTTATTTTTTAATGAATAGTTCTTCAGTTTTCCAAAATAGTTTCTTTCCCTGTTTTCTATGCTATGCATATTTCATATTTAATGGACATATAAAACAATTATTCAGGTAATTTTTGAAACTGTTATAGTAATACTTTTTATTTCTATTTTCATGCACTTAAACAAATTTTTATTTTATATTTTTTATTTTATTTTAATGTATATTTCTCTTTTAAATTTTAAAGATCAAATTTACTGAGGTGACATTGGTTGGTAAGATTATATAAACTTCAAGTGAACATTTCTATGGTACATCATCTCTACATTGCACTGTGTGCCCACCTCCCAAAGTCAAATCTTGTAAAGTTCCTTACTATTTTTCAATAAAATCATTTACATGTTACCATAAGTGTTAAGCATTGTTAAGAGGTATTTTTGCCCCTATGATCTGGAAAGAAAAATAAAAATTTGAGCTATTATATTATAGGACAATGTAAAAACACACACATGTGTACATATACACATTGGGGTCTGTCCTTCATTATCCCAATATCAGGAGCACTACTGATATTTAGAGTACCAGCATGAAGTTTTCTATTATGTTCTGAAAGAAAACAGAACTATATTATAGAGTTCTTCCCATTGAGAGGCTTAAAAAACTTCAAAATCCCTAACGTTATATAAGAAGATAAATGCCAATCTATTAAATATATGTGTTAATTGAAAGTTTAACATGTTTTGATAAGCAATTTGAGAGGTTGATTATTTATAGGGAGAAAGATCAGTTGGGATTTAAGGCATCTTATTTGCAAAAAAGTGAATTACAAGCAAGCATTGATTCAACATTATAGTATATGCAGATAACAAATAGGCACTCCTCTCACGAAATTTGTTGAGGGGAATTTAAATTTATAATCAAAATAATACAAAGATCAATAATTTATACATATAAAGTATAACAAAGGTAAATGGTCACGTGTGTGCATGTGTTTACATGCATGTGCACACAACTAAGTTTATCAAGGTAAAGAACTAGGTAGGTGAACCGCATCTTTGGAGTAGGATTATCCTTTGGAAATCAACTGAACAGAACAAAGCCTGGAAGTTACAAAAGTGATTAAGAATATCCAGCAACATTATAAAACATATCAAATTTTATAATATATAAACAAAATAAATATATTTTATTTCAGTGTTCCTATTTTATTGCTTATAAATCACTTCATTAACATTCTCAGAGTAACTCTGAATAATGGAAGCTGAAAAGACCAGTGTGGTATCTCTAACCCAACTTCATCTTGGGCTACTTCATTTCATTCAGTTTCATACATTGTGATTCCCAATATCTTTAATTAGGGAAAAGTTAATAATCTCGTGTTAGTAACTCTGGTTCCAGGATACCCTGAAATACTAGTTTTGAAACTATAAACTATATGAAATTATGTGTATTCATTAAGCTATGTGAATTATTCCACAAAAACTTTTAATACTATTTAAGATATTTTATGCTTCTATTTATAAAATAATATCTAAATTTTAAGGCAGTAAGCTCCCTGAAATAGAATGATTCTATGCTTAAAATAACAAGTAATTGTTTGATAAAATAATCAGGGAAGCAAATTTGTGGTGATGAACAAATTTGAAAACAGAGCAAGAATCTTTCTTCCATTATTAAAGAAAGTACTTTCCTCTGCTTTCATTATAGTTCATAGTAATTTTAAACAATTTCATTATTGCCTTGTTTAGATAACTTTATATATTTTAATTTTAATTTAGTTATGTCCACCCTGATCACTAAGCTAAATAAATCTGGACTGTGTTTTTATACCAGTGCTTGTAGTTAGTACCTCTGAGCAGTTTTGTTTGGATGATTCAGTCATTTATGTAATGGACAGAGCAACAGGTCCCCCTTTTATCACCAATGGCATAGTCATCATCGGTATCATGGTGTATATGTGTATTAAATTATCAGTAACAAATTGTGTTTTAATTGCATTATTTAACAAAGTCCTACTATAATAACAGACATGTAAATGTCTTACAATCTTTATTATTTAGAGTTTAAATTATAAAATTATGTTTTATTTTGTGACTGTGTCTGTTGAAAAGATCCACTCATTTATTATCTGTTCAACTTTTAGTCCACAGCTTAGAAAAGGGAGAATAATATCAATTACTTAAGGATTAAATGCATGAAAATACCTGAAATGGTTATAAAATATTCCAAAGCACAAGTTTAAAGAAAAATTTAATAATTATACTTACTAATGTAGCCAGAGGACAATGTCTCTGTGGAAGTTACTTAATTTTCAATTGCTTTTTTAAATAAAGAAATTATATTTTCATGTTTCTTTGTTTATGTAAATAATAATTTACACCATGCTTAAGATTTTGCTTTGAAAACTCAGAATGAAGTTCAATAATTTGGATACTAACAATATAATTATATTGATAAATTTAACATATAAGTAGACATTTGTTCTTGTGAACTAATTTTATTTCATTACTGATCTAGTATAATAGATCTTGCTGCCTATCATTACTAGTGATTATCAAATTTTGATTAAAAAAAATGAATCTGTTTAGTGATTAATGCCTGACAAAACACAGCTTAACTGAACACTCACCCATCAGCAAAACTTCACAAAATAAGCTCTATCTCACCAATTATTACTAAAAGCCAAATGGTCCTTCCCAGAGTGCAGGCTCAGAGCTCTCTCCCTTACCATTTGATACTTGTTGATGGACATCTCAAAACCTGTTGAGTCATGGTTTGCTCGAAATCGTCATTAGGAACACTCTCATGGTATGAGATGAGACGGAGAACGATCTAATCATATTTAAGTATTTTACAGGTATGAATTACATAAAGCTAATCCTTTCAACATGTAAGTCTTCAAGTGTTAAGGGCTTTGCACTCTGTGGGAACTCTGGATCCATAGGATGACATCATGTGAGTACAGAATTAGTGCTGCAAGTGAAATCCCATGAGTTTAAAGGACTTACTTTAGCCTATTAAAGTTCCATTATTATTTCTGATTTTACTTTGTACTGCACACTTTTCTGTCTTTCAAAAGAGGAAAGGAAATTAAGTAAGAAGAAAAATATATATGTAGTTATAAAACAAAATGTATAAGCATTTACAATACTGGAATTTATCCAATTCTGTTCACTAAAATTATCTCATTTTGTTTGAAATACACCATCCTAATTTTAAATCTATGTTGAATATTTTAGGGAAGTTCAAATTTAGTCATATTAAAGAGAAAGGGCTAGAAAGATGTAAAAGATTCACAAAATGACAAAGGTTCACTAAAACAAAAAAATAAATTCCTAGAAAATATTGGCACTAGGGAATCAAAGACTGTTATCTTTTCCCATTTCTTCTTTCTTCCCCTACAAATGTAGTTAAAGAGAATATACAGAAGCCCAAAGACATCTAGGCCAAAGAAGTAAATAAATAACAAATATGAAATTGGAAATAAATTAATGAGATATTGTAGCAGTTCTTTCCATATGCGTGTAAACACGCATGTTCCGGAATTTACGCGTTTTGAGCGCAGCTCCGCGTGATTCCCGTGTGGGCAAGTGTGGATCATGTCTGTGCAATAGGAATTCTCTAATGGGAATTTGGCAAAAATGTATCTTAAGAAATTCTCTGACTTGCTGAGCCTCTTCCTCCCAAAGTCCGGAAGCTAAAATTAATAAATCACTGCCTCAATGCTCTATGGTCCTAAAAGTTAACAGCCCTAGCTAGCTCACCCTCTATTTACTTGGCTCCTGTTTAATGTACTACCCTGGTCCTGTCTGCCACCGGACCTGAATTAACATCCTAATGCTCTGCTAATGAGTAAACCTACCCCTGTTCTATATAATCCCATGAAAAATCAATCCAATGTAAATGTGTCCTAAGGCTTCTAATAAAAAGCCCGGCTGAGCTACCCACGAGGTCTTTTTCCCAAGATGGAGGTGGAGGGAAAGACCCATGGCAGCCCGATTCTTATCTCCAAGCGTGTCTCTGGGTAAGATTGATTCACGCGATCGGGGAGGTCCGCCCCCATGGATTATGCGGGTCGAAATCCATGACAAGATATACCATAACGGTGTCTGTACATTACCCATAAACATGCAAAGGCTCACTCAGTAGTACTTTTTAACAACAGCCATAAGTGCCTAGAGAAAGGCTACATACTTTATTAGCAAAAAGGCAGTTATCAATGGCTATAAGTGGCTCTGACTATATTTTAGAATGTAAATAATCATTTCTACATTTATAAAAAAATACAGTAAGTTCACCTAGACATAAAAGAGCTTCTTATGTCTCATCTGAATGATACCAACACATTAAAAGGAAAATAAGACACCATACTAAGAGTCCATGAAATCACAAATCCACACAAATCTTTAAAATCTAGATATTTTATACACATGCAAGGTCAACTCTTATTTTACTTGATAGATTTGTATGTTTATAAATATCTGGCATTATATAGAAACTGGCCAAAGGAAGGGATCATGAACGCATTACTAGTACATCACAAAATTCCTGCAGATTATTGGCATTAATAGGCAATAAAACTGATGTAGAGAGAATACCTAAATTTACAAAGATTGCATCTTAAAGTGAAACATATCAATATATAGATAAAACCACTGTGTTTTTCTCTCTTTGATTTATTTATATTTCAGACTAACAGGAACCACTTAAGAAATAAACAAGTTCAGACGGAGGGTGGTGGTTGGGGTGGGTGGGGCTGGGGAAAGTGGTGTTGGGAAAATGGAGACAACTGTATTTGAATAACAATAAAAAGTGATAAAGAAAAAAATAAACAAGTTCTTTTTAAATCTATTAAATTAGTTTTAATTGAATATTATATTTATTTTTCTCACAATATAAAATATATTTATATTAATATAGAATATGTTATAATTATATAGTAACTAATAATTTATAGTACACTAGTATATAATAAAGCATAATTTTATGGTGAACATATGTATATTATATTAATTATAATTTAACTAAAACATTCATGATGTTGTATATATATTTATAAATAATAATGTATTATCTAATGCTATTTAATTATTCCTACTGTTTGTAAAAGTTCTGCAATTTCTAATGCACAATTATACTTCTTTAACAAATTGAATCATAAAATGCGCACTGTGACCTACTTTTATCAAACAGTATATGGTAAACATACATCTATACCTCCAAACCAATACTCTTCAATTTATTTCATCTTTTTAATATCTAAATTATTACTTTTATATTTCAGTTTTTTCAAACTCAGTTAATATAAATAATTTTATACTAAATATATTTGCAAGTATGTTTATGAGCTGTACGAATACAATTTGCCTAGTAGTGGTAAAAATGTAAGTTTATTTAATGAACATTTAATTATGTGCTTAGTTAATTTTTACAAAATCAACATTGCACTATTTTAAAGAAAAAACAAAAACTCAATCCTAACGAGTTTATATGGTGTGTCTAGTTTTCATTCCTTGGAAGTATTTGAACACAGATATCTGACTCCAGACTAAACCCTTAATTACTATGTTATTAATACTCTGATGTTAATCTAAAATGTGTTGTTTATATAATTATATCTTTAACCCTTCAGTTTAAAAATATTATCTAGTTTTGAATTAGCATTTATTTATCTTCTTAGTAATTTTCAGATCTATAAAACTAGCTATACAGAAAAAGATAATTTTAGGTAATATTAGATATTATTATATCACTCTCAAACCTAAGGATTGAGAATCAGAATTTGCCTCTTGTACACTGGTATCTTGATCATTAAAACTTATACACTTATACCCTGGCTGGTGTAGCTCAGTGGATTGAGCGCGGGCTGGGAACCAGAGGGTCCAGGTTCGATTCCCCATCAGGGCACATGCCTGGGTTGCAGGCTGGGTCCCCAGGAGGGCAATGTGAGAGGCAACCATACATTGCTGTTTCTCTTCCTCTCTGTCTCCCTCCCTTCCCCTCTCTCTAAAAATGAATAAAATCTTAAAAAAAAACCTTACACACTTATAAAAATAGACATATAGACCAATGGAACAGAATAGAGCCCTGAAATGAACCGACAACTTTACAGTCAATTAATATTGGACAGAGGATACAAACACATACCAAAGACTAAAGATAGTTTATTCATTAAATGGTGTTGGGAAAATTGGACAGATAAGTGCAGGAAAATTAAACTAGACCATGTTCTTATTCCACACACAAAAATAAATTTAAAGTGCATTAAAGAATTAAATATTACACCCAAAACCATAAAATTCCTCAAAGAAAATATAGACAGTAAAATCTTGGAGATTGCTCGTAGCAATTTTTCTTTCTAATATATCTCTTCGGGCAAGGGGAAAAAAAAGAAAAAAAATAAACAAATGGGACTATACCAAACCAAAAACTTTTTGCATGGCTAAGGAAACCATCAACAAATTAAAACGACTATGCAGTAAATGGGAGAACATATTTGCTGATACATCTATAAGGTGTTAATATCCAAAATTTATAAAGAACATAAATCTCAACACCAAAAATAGGTAAAGGAGCTTAATAGACATTTCTCCAAAGAGAATATACAGATATCCAATAGACATATGAAAAGATGCTCCACATCACTAATCATCAGAAAAATACAAATTATAACCATAATGAGTTATCACTTCACACAACAAAGTGCTGGTGAAGATGTGGAGAAAGGGAATCCCTTCTGCACTGTTGGTGGGAACGCAGATTGCTGTAGCCACTGTGGACAGCAGAATGGAGGCATCTTAAAAAATTAAAAATGGACCTGCCTTATGATTCATTGATTCTACTTCTGGGAATTTAACCAAAGAAACCCAAAACACTGATTTGAAAGAACATAAGCACCCCTATGTTCATTACAGTGTTATTTATAATCTCCAAGATATAGAAGCAGCCCAAGTGTCCATCAGTAGATGAATGGATGAAACAACTATGGGGCATTTACATGATGGAATACTACTGGACTGTGTAAAACAAGAATTGTTTGCTCTTTGTGACAGCATGGATGGACATGGAGAACATTGTGAAATAAGCCAGTCAGAGAAAGACAAATGCCATATGATTTCACTCATATATAGAATCTGATGGACAAAGTGAACTAACAAGCAAAATAGAGACAAACTCAGAGAGAGTAGGCTGACAGCTCTGGGTCGGGGGTTAAAGGGTGGAAGGATGAAGCAAAAAGGAAAAAGGACTCATGGACATGGGCAACAGTGTGGTGATTGAAGAGGGAGGGGGATATAAGGGGTATTAATGGTAATGGGGAAAAGAGGCCATTGAATTGTAAAACAAACAAACAGTTTATATGTTTTACCAGCACCCAAGGATTTCTCTTAATGGTCAGGTGTTTATGAATCTGATACAGCGACCTCAATGCTGTGTGGAAAGGTAGGATGTTGCATTTCGGCAAAGTACTGCATTCATGCAATGAATTGATTTCTTTCCATATCACAGGCATAATGGGTGGAAAATAGGAGATTATCCAATATATATATATGTATATATATATATGAAATATTTACTATAAGATAAGTAATTCTAAGTTTTATTCAGTAATATTTCATTTAACTAGGAGGTATGCTTTTATTTAAAGGGTAATATGTTATAGATTTTTTAATTTTTTTAAGATTTTAATTATTTATTTTTAGAGAGAGGGGAAGGGAGGGAGAGAGAGCAATGTATGGTTGCCTCTCACATGGTCCTCACTGGGGACCTGGCCTGCAACCCAGGCATGTGCCCTGACTGGGAATCGAACCAGGACCCTTTGGTTCCTAGCCCGCGCTCAACCCACTGAGCTATACCAGCCAGGGCAATATGTTATAGATTTTTAACATAAGTCATATGCATGTATGTGTGTGTATATATACGTACACACACACACACATATATATATATATATATATTTTTAATACAAAAAGTTTGGATAGATGCAATTGATAGTATGTTCTGTGATTTCCTCACCCCTTAATACTCTCTTTATATTCTCACAATTGATTTATCAGTTTGTTTGTATGCATTAGAAAATAACTTTTCACATCATGAGTCATTGTAACTATCTTATTCTTGTGTGTGTTTATATCCTTTTTCTATTTAAACTGTGAAATTTGTCATTAAGCCACAACCAACCTGTGAAATCTGTCATTCCCTGTCTGTAATTTATAGCAAAAGACTCCATGATCAATTAGGACTGTATTTAAAAATGCAATCAACAGGATGACTGGTCACAGCACAAATAAAGAATCTTAAAAAAAAAATACTTGATTTCAATTTAATGCAGTTACTTTAGGGTAAATCCACATCAATATGTGAATCATATATTGATTGTGATTTAACCATTAAACTAATAATAAAAATTTATTACTGTACTGCTACTTTTTTTACGTTCTCCTATATCATAGTTATTATGTTTCAGTAAATAATCATTATGATAAACCTATGATGTTACAAAGTTATACTAAATAGAAGGTTATTTTTAAATTAGCATGGATGATGATTAAAATTTGGCAACATGGTGTTTAAATCTCAAATCTGCTGACTTGTCCTATAAACCTAATGACATTCAACTAATTATTTTATTTTTCTGTTCTGTATTTAAATAACTGCTAAGGTATATACCAATGGCATAAAATGTACAAGCTTTACTTACAGTATTAGAGCATTACAGTTTAAAGCTCCATTATTAGTAATAGTAACAGTAAACAGATTAAAAATTAAATGTGAATACCCTTTGCAGTTCTTATTTTTAAAGAAATGGGGTTAGAAATCCAGGCACTATAATTTGCTAAATATGTCAACTTTTGTAATATATTTAAATTCATAAAAGAATATAGTAGAAGTACTATAGCCATGAGCTTAGTTAGTAATCACTAAATGTTAATTTTTGTTGTTACGATTATAATTATTTTTTCCTGAGGCAGAGAAGAGATATTTTCCCTAAACTATATACATTAAGAAATATTTTCAGTCAATTTACACCGTTATAAGTTCCTGAAATGCAGCATGTGGCTCCACCTTGATCTCTTTGCTAGACATACAAGATTTTCCACAAGCATGTGGCTCCTAATCAGTGCTCCACCCACCTTCCCTTCTGGTCCTGGCTGGTCCTGAATGACGAGGATGGAGACCAACTTCTTCTCCATGGAGAACCTAATTTGGGGCATGGCAGCTTCAATCAAAGGCCCTCTTCTGCACTTCAATCTTTGTCCCCACTTCCATTTTACCTTAGACAATGGGCAGCTTCATCCGAATGCAGTTTCCACATCTACCTGCTACGTAACTTAATGCCTGTGCTCCCTGAATATGCACATGCATCTCATTCTGAATTTAAGGCTCCAATCTGTGTCCTTCCATGGAATTACCAAATCTCTCCAATCTCTAAGGAATATAGCCAACTGGTCATGCATTTTATTTCATCATATCTTTTGTTCTTACAGGAATACCTTCCCCCCAGGTGAGCTTATACTCTCATTTTCCAAAGTATACTTTAGGGATGGCCAGTCAAAGGAAAGCCTCCTCAAACCCTCACTCTCCTCCAGAATTGCTTTTGTCTTGGTTTTTCAGGACCAAACTGCTGCTACATGCTTAGCAGTTTATTAGAGCTAGTTTATAGGTCTGTATTTCCATTTGTTTTTAATGCCTCTTGAGGCAGGGGTGACTTTATCTGTTTATATATTCCTTATTACATTCTATTATAAGGTAGGCACTCAATTAATCCTTGATAAATTTAAGTGTGTATGTGTGTGTTATGTTGAGGTATGTTATTAAGTATTGACAGTGTTCTGAAAGATTGCCAAAAGTTTTACAGGTGATGGAGACATATTACTAACAATATGAGAATCATCATCATCATCAGTGAGACAAAGGTATATTTTCACTGAAGAAAAAAATTGAGTTACCCATGACAAAGCGATAACCAAACATTCTAACGTTTGACTAAAGCAAAGCATTTTTGCTTTATTCAAATTAGGAAGTACATGTTGGTAAGCAATATGTATTAGGTCTTTGTTAATAGCAGCACAATTCACAATAGCTAAGTGCTGGAAACAACCTAGATGCCCATCTACAAATGAATGGATCAAGAAACTATGGTACATTTACACAATGGAATTCTACGCAGCAGAGAGGAAGAAGGAGCTTATACCTTTTGCAACAGCATGGATGGAACTGGAGAGCATTATGCTAAGTGAAGTAA
>PVJI01012925.1:0-49651 GCA_004026765.1 Micronycteris hirsuta | reverse complement strand
TGGAAGAATCAACATCATCAAAATGTCCATACTCCCCAAAGCGATATATAGATTCAATGCAATCCCTATCAAAGTTCCAATGACAGATTTCACAGATATAGAACAAACACTTCAAAAATTTGTATGGAACCATAAACGGCCCCGAATATCAGCTGCAATTTTGAGAAAGAAGAGCAAAGCAGGAGGGATCACAATTCCTAATATCAAACTATATTACAAGGCCACTGTAATCAAAACAGCCTGGTACTGGCATAAAAACAGACAGATAGACCAATGGAACAGAATAGAGAGCCCAGAAATATACCCGAGTCTCTACGGGCAATTAATCTTCGACAAAGGGGGCAGAAGCATAAAATGGAATAAAAATAGCCTCTTCAACAAATGGTGTTGGGAAACCTGGATGGCTACATGCAAAAAAATGAAACTAGAGCACCAACTTACACCATACACAAAAATAAATTCAAGGTGGATAAAAGACTTAAATGTAATTCGTGACACCATAAAAGTTCTAGAGGAAAACATCAGTATGAAAATCTCAGATATTCCACGCAGCAACATCTTCAATGATATGTCCCCCAGAGCAAGGGACATAAAGGAAAGAATAAACAAATGGGACCTTATCAAAATAAAAAGCTTCTGTGGGGCTAAAGAAAATAGTATTAAAATAAAAAGAGAACCAACTGTATGGGAAAACATATTTGCCAATGATACCTCAGACAAGGGTTTGATCTCCAAAACATATAAAGACTCATACGACTCCACTCCAGGAAGACAAAAAACCCAATTAAAAAATGGGCAAAATACATGAACAGACGCTTCTCGAAAGAGGACATACAGAGGGCCCAGAGACATATGAAAAGATGCTCAACATCATTAGCCATCAGAGAGATGCAAATTAAAACCACAATGAGATACCACCTCACACCAGTCAGAATGGCCATCATCAACAAAGCAACAGATAAATGTTGGAGAGGATATGGAGAAAAGGGAACCCTACTGCACTGTTGGTGGGAATGCAGACTGGCGCAGCCGCTGTGGAAAACTGTATGGAACTACCTCAGAAAACTAAAAATGGAACTGTCTTTTGACCCAGCAATTCCACTACTGGGATTATACCCTAAGAATCCTGAAAAACCATTTAAAAGAACCTATGCACTCCAATGTTCATAGCAGCACAATTCACAATAGCCAAGTGCTGGAAACAACCTAAGTGCCCATCTACAAATGAGTGGATCAAGAAACTATGGTACATTTACACAGTGGAATTCTACGCAGCAGAGAGGAAGAAGGAGCTTATTCCCTTTGCAACAGCATGGATGGAACTGGAGAGCATTATGCTAAGTGAAGTAAGCCAGGAGGTGAAGGACAAATACCACATGATCTCACCTTTAACTGGAACATAATCAACAAAAGCAAAAAGCAAGAAAAACTTAACCAGAGACATTGAAATTAAGAACAATCTAACAATAGCCAGGGGGGAGGGGGAGGGGACAATGGGGAGAAGGGTTTTCAGGAACCACTATAGAGGACACATGGACAGAACCAAGGGTGGGGAGGGAGGCAGGGAAGGGAGGTGGGACTGGAGGGGGAGGGGAGGGGAGAGTATGCAGACAACTGTAATTGAAGAACAATAAAGTAAAATAAATAAATAAATAAAAGCAAAAAAAAAAGAAAAATAAATGCGATCTTTTAAAAACGTAAAAAAAAAAAATTAATTAGTGGACAGCCTAGTCAAATTCAAAGCTTTTGGATGTATAAAATCATATAAACGGAACTATTTCCATCAATAGACAAAGGGTATGAAAACCTGTTTAGATGGATAGTATATAATTTCTCTACAGGTCTCTTTTCAGTAAACACATCGTTGTACACTGGTCAGGAATCTTTCTCCAGTAAAGGAAGATTAAAAATATATACAGGGGGACCAAAACAACAAGAATTTATTTATAAAATGTTTATTTATTTTTACGTTTAAACTTCAGTCACCTTCAAAGTACTCTCCATTGATTCACTACACCTATCGAAACTTTTTTTTCACTGCTCAAAACAGGTTTTGAACACATTGATTTTGATGCCATTTACTGCTTCTGCCATTTTTTGTTTCACCTCTTCCACATAGGCAAAACATTTCCCTTTGAGGACTTTTTTCATCTGAGAAAACCAAAAAAAGTTGCTCAGGGCGAGGTCAGGTGAATAGGGTAGGTGGGGCATGTGGATCATACTGTTTTGTGGTCAAATACTGCTGAATACTCAGCATGGTACAGGAAGGTGCACTGGAAAATCACCCATCATGAAATGGGCAAATGTGTTGAGAGAATGTTTAAAAAAATTCACTGAAGCCAAAGACAGCCTCTCACAACAACGCCAGCTTGCACACTGATACAGATGGGTTCCTAGAACACTCACCTAGCAGGGAAAGCCTGTGCTACAAGGGGCCCACCTCCAGAAGATAATTCCAGGTTTTGGGGGGTTCCCCCTCATATATGCCATATCAAACCAGTCATGCCTGGAGGGAATACTGGTGAAATGACCTATTTGTCACCTACTGACAGCAGATGGTGGGTCCTACTGGGACAGACCAGGGAGCCCAGGCCATCATAGCACCTGAGTGGTGTGGCCACTAGGAGCCAGAGGGTGATGCAGTGGTTTGATTGAGCTATGAGCTAGACAGCCATGATGTGCCTTCAGGATTCGGTGTCCCCAGTCACAGAATATGACAGACATGATGTGAAGGGATACCGTAGCAGCTTGTTTTAGGATCAGTGTGTGACTAAGAATAAAGGATCAATCTAGAGGATTACAAGTGTTAATTTTTTACTCATATGATTGTATTATAAATTTGGAATGCATTAAAATAGAAATGACAATAATTCTTTCAAAAGATACCCAACAGCTGAAGCAATCTGTAACATTTATAATGAATAAAAAAGTCATATACAGAATTAATAATTCCCACAAGTCCATATTAAAATATAAACATCAAATGAGAAAATGGGCAAAAGATAGAAACAAGAAATTTGTCAAATAAGAAACTTTAATGCTCAATAAATATATGAAAAGATACTAAACAGACTGCCCCCACATTTCAGTGCACCCTGGAGAGAATGTGCAGGCATTCCAAGGTAGGGACCAAGCATTGGTGTTGTAAAAATTCTCCAGCTCACTCAAGTGGAAGTGGAGTGTGAAAGCCAGCACCCCAAGAGGACATTCACCATGTCCCCACTTTAGAGATTCACCCAAGCCATGGCCGTGTGGCTCAGATTGGTGGAGCATTGTTCCATGCACTGAAAGGTTGTGGGTTCGATTCCTGGTCAGGGCAAGTGCCCAGGTTGCAGGTTCTCAGTTGGGGCATGTACAGGAGGCAACCAATCAATGTTTCTCTGTCACACTGATTCCTCTCTCTCTCTCTCTCTCTCCCCTTTTCTCTTTCCCTCTCTTAGCCCCTCTTCTTCTCTCTCTAAAATCAATGTAAATCTGTCCTTGAGTGAGGATTTAAAAAGAGAGAGAGAGATGCACCCAAGTATTATTAGTAATAATGGGAATTTTGGAAACATCTCAAATATCCCTCAATAAGGAATCAATGGATAGAGTTTTTTACAGTTATGTGATCGAATATTTTTATCAGTCAAAATAGTCATGTACCAACATAGATAAATAAATCTCTAATTCACTATGCTTAATGGAAAGAGCAAGTTGAAGAATGATATATACAGTTAAATGCCATGTGTGTTGAAAGCACA
Source organism: Micronycteris hirsuta (assembly GCA_004026765.1). Classification (NCBI taxonomy): domain Eukaryota; kingdom Metazoa; phylum Chordata; class Mammalia; order Chiroptera; family Phyllostomidae; genus Micronycteris; species Micronycteris hirsuta. Next base: position 45,911 of record PVJI01012925.1, on the reverse strand, counting down.
CAAACATTGGAAGAGGCACCTTGTACCCATGAAGCGGTGGGGTGATGGCATCAGTACTTACAAAGGAAGCTTCTGTTCTGTCTGCCATGTTTCAGTTCTCAAAAGGAAAACATCTGAAAGCAAAAATGGCAAGACAGGAATTCATGTGAAACCAGGTACTGGGCATACAAGTGTTGGTTATATTCACTCTACATTTTCATAATAATCTTTTCAAGGGATGGTGGCATCTGGTACCTGGAGACATTTACAAACCTGCAGTCCTGGAACAAGTGTGACTTTCCAGATCCATGGAACGGTAGGGCCCCACCTGATCCCAGGGGCCCACACGTCAGATGTCTGTCTTTGCACAGCCTTTACCCCTTCCAGGGATCCTGCCATCCAAGTCAGCATGCCTCCTGAAGAGTGCAATTTCACTGGGAATTAGAATAAACTGAGAACTACTCCCCTCCCCCACACTCACACTTTCTGGTCCACCATCTGAAATTGGCACTTCATGCATCCCATTCTAACCTGTGGCTTTGATTTAGGGATACCACCCATATCCCTCTTTCCCATTTCCCTTTCTGTCAGAGGCCCTCCACAGTTGCCACTAGCTAATTTGTAAACAGTGAGACCCAAACCAGATATCACCTCCTCTAGAAAGGCAGTGTGGTTCCAAAGTTGGGTGCATTGTGAATGGTTATGCCACAGTGGATAATGACCTGTGAATGCATCTGTCACCATTATACCCCAGCCCTCAGAAAATGGCCTGATGTAGGGTATGCATTCAGTGTATGTTTTTAAAATGAATGGGCTCTTCCCCTCTTTATTTTCTGCCACAATATCTGTAACCTGGGTATGTGTCCATCTGTTAAAACATTTCAAATATATCCATGCTCTGTACTGAGTGACAGCTGACACCACCACCTGATTTTTACAAAATACCACCTTCCCCTCCAGGCAGCAGGCCTCAGGACCAGCTGTTTTCTAGAACCGAACAGAGCCCTCTAACCACAGGCGGCCTCACATTACAAGTCCCCGTTTGGCCTGGGAAACTTCAGCTCCACCATTATTTTTTGTCCCCTGCTCAGCAAAGGCAGCAGACCCTCGATGTCTGCAGCGCCCAGGGGCCACACTCTTACGCTACTGTACATGGTTCACCAACACGTCTACTGGCTTCTATGGCAGTTTCTACTGCAGGTACGCAAACACCTGGGTCCTGTGTTTCCTGCAGATACTTGTCTGCCTTCACAACGTCATTTGTCCCGTGACCTCAGTTCTCTGATTGGTTCACAGAAAGCTGTTAATGTGCTATCTGTCCAGCTTTTGTCTCGTTGTAAGAATGGAACACACCGAATGTGATTTCATGATTTCAGATCACATATATGCAGCATCATAGTATCACATGTAAAAGCAAATAGGCCTCCCTTTGGATCTGCATGCATTCGCCCTTCAGGTCCATGCTCACAGCTTCATCACACCACTATCAAACAAACCACAGGCGGCAAACTCTACTGTCAGCAGGTGCCAGGCAGTACACACATACTGTCTGCCTACTTTAGAAGACAATTTGGCAATTTCCTAAAAAGTCAAACACACAGCTACCATGGGATCCAGTCATTCCTTTCCCAAACATGTACCCAGGAGAACTGAAGGTGCGCATCCACACAAAGATTTATGCATGGATGTCTGCAGCAGCTTGATTTGAAATGTCCAGCCACATAGGAATGGCATATCCATGCCATGGAAATAATACTCAGCAACCAGAAGGAATGGAAAAGGAATGAACTGCTGATACACAGGAAAAAAATGGGAAAATCCCCAAATAGTTATGCTGACCGGAAGAAGCCAGATGAGAGTATACACTACATGATTTTATTTATATAAAATTCTAGAAAAGGCAGCCTAACCTACAGTGACAGGAAGTATACCAAGGGATAAAAGGGGTGAAGGATGAATTCTTTTGGGCTGATGGATGAGTTCATTTTCTTGATTATGGTGATGGTTTCACAGGTATGTACATATGTCAAAAAACTCACCAAAATTGTATGCTTTGTATATGTGTGATTTGTATGTCAATTTCATCTTTATAAAGCTGAAAAAAAAAGTACCACCAAAAGAAATGTGCGGGTGGTTGGGCAAAGGAGGGAAGGGGCACGTTGTTAAACGCAGCCATTTAATAATTCCACCTCACAGCTACCATATAAAAAGGAGGGCATAGTGTTGCCAAAGCTTCCCATTGTTCAAGAAAACTTGGAAAGAAAAAAGAAAGCAAATTACATGCAGGGTGGGCAAAAGTAGGTTTACAGTTGTGAGTATGCAAAACACAGTTTATTTTTTTATTACAACTGTAAACCTAGTTTTGCCCAACCCTGTATGCCTCTTTAAAATATTGTTTTTCCCCAAAACACTTTAGGCCAAAAAAAAAAAAAAAGAGAGAGAAAGAGAGGAAAAAAAGCAGCAGGCCACCTGTTTGTGACTTCTGATATAAACATGAAAGCACCTAACACACTATTATTATAAATACTGCTCACTGTCCAGAGAGCGGCACACATCAGTTTATACCAACATACACTACAGAGGATGCATTATCCACCGAGATTCTAAGAAGAAGATTACAATTCAGGCAACAGAGCAGGCATGCAAATGCTTCACACTGCAAATGCCTGGGATCAAATCCCATTCCGCTACTCAGTAAGTTGTGTTGCCTTGAGCAAGCAACCTACTTCCATCTTTGGAATGGAGATAACAGTCTACAGCACAGGCAGCAAACACAAGGCCCATGGGCCGATCCGGCCCTCCACCTTGTTTCATCCGGCCTGGTACCTTGTTTCTACCCGGCAGTGGCGCCAAGCTCCTTGCCCCTAGTTAAAGAGTAGTTACATTTATACAGTCCTAAGATTACATTCTGCCCTTTGAAGGCAACCGCGAGGCTGATGTGGCCCCCGGTAAAAATGAGTTTGACACCCCTGGTCTACAGCCATACCATCTTGAATGGGCCCAACATCGTCTGAAATGGAGATAACAGGCATACATTTGCCATGGAATTACTGTAGGTTAAGGATACGTAAATACATATCTACTGCTCAGAAATGTATCTGCAATATTTCACATGCTTCAAAACTGTTACCTGATTTTGAAATAGTATTGTTGTTGTTTTACTGAAGCCTCCCTCCTCTATTTCTCTTCAAGAGATGGACGTGTTCTAGGTCTGAGGATCTGCCTTGCTTTTCAGGACCATTCTGCTCTTCCAATAGCCCATGCTGGAAGGGTCCTTACGTACTCTCCAAAATTGGCTCAGACACTGCCAAGGATAAATCCCCCAGAACTCACACATCTGCCTCCCATTTGTCTGAGTTTTCAGGGGTCCCTCCTCATCTGTGACCATATGATAGAGACGGCGAGCACCCACAGTACCCCCTCAGTGCCCCTACTCAGGTCTCTGTCCATTTGTGGCTGACTGGATCAGCACTCTCCAAAGAGCTTTCTGTGAGGATGGAAATATCTCTGTTGCTGATGTTCAGCATAGTAGCCACAAGTCACATGTGGTTGTTGGGCACGGGGGAACTCAACCTTCAGGTTAATTTCATTTGAACAAATCTAAATGCACATGTAAGTGGCCACACACAGCTAATGGCTGTGGTCAGCATAGGCCGGACAGCCCAGGTCGAAGGGCACAAGTGCCGATGGCTCCTTGGAGCACAGGGTGTGCGGCCGCAGGCTCTTGAGCACTCACCGTGTCCATCCAAACATTTTACATAACTCCCCCGTCCCCCAGCAATCCTGCGGGGGGATTACTTCCTTTTATAAGAAAAGAAACTGAAGCAGAGTGGGGTAAGGCCACTTCCTCAGTGTCACCAGGCTTATGAGGACAGAGTGAGGAATCCCAGCCCAGGCTGCCCAGCCTCAGCCCTATCACCATGGCTCTGCTGTTCCACTGGAGTGAAGCCAGCCAGCACCATGTTTTCTTTTCCAGGCTTATGCCCATGCGCAGAGCTGTCATGATCCCACCAAACCGGGCTGCCCTAGGCATGGCCCAGGCTTATCTGGATCTTCCTTTTGTGGGCCAGTTCATCTCCTTGGAAACCAGGGTTTCCACATTGAGAGTCCCAGTGGAGCTTTCTGAGGGCACGCCTTCGGCTCCCACCTTGGCCTCAGGGACGTCTAAGGCCTCTGAGAGAGATAGTAAGGATCTGGTGGCCGGAGTGTGGAGTCATCTTTTCTTCTGTTGTTGAGGAGAACAAGGGGGAGAGACCTGCAGGGCTGTGGGCCTGACCCAGAGGACTTCCAGAGAGCAGATGTCCAATCTGGGATTCCCAATCAGCCTTGTTCCGCTTGGCACCTGCCCCACACTGGGGGCCTGCTTACGTGGCAGTGCCCCCGAGCAGATGGGCATGACTCATGCAAGCAGTGACAGCAGTTGTGACTGAGTGCATTGCCATGGGCACCACTCCTACTGGCAGTGCTAAGTAGCTGGGCGTCCGCAGCTGGGCTAACCACGAGCTTGGGGCGGTGGTCACGACAGACCCTGGCTGGTGTGAATTAGCTCAGAAACTACTTTTGAAACCATGTTTTCTTTCTCTGAAAGGTTTTGGATGATTTCTGTGTATTTATTTATATTTTGCCCATTCTTGTCTGTTTGTCAACACAAATGAATTCTAGATGCTTTCTAGATTTGGGATACTAGGCTGATGTAGCAGAAATAGCTAATTCTCACCAATGTCTATGTTCTCCTCTCTTCCTGACGTATACTTGTATGGTGTTTACCAGCTTAATCTTGGAGTCACAGGAGGCCGCAGGACAGAATTCTGGACCACAGAGTAGGCACAGGAATGACATACTTAGCCTCCCAGACCTGCCCATAAATTCTACACACGATTCCTGTTCTTCTCTCCCTCCCATTTGCAAGATGAAAGGAGAAATTCCAAGAATCGAGAGAAAATGAGCCTATGGAGCCCTGAAGGAGTGCGTGGAGCAGAGAACCCCACTGATCCACACAAGACTGTGCTATGAATGAGAAATACATTGTACTGCATTACCCTGAAATTTGGGGTTGTTCGTGACAGCAAGTAGCCTACTAACTGAGAGGAGCTCCTTACAGACAAGTAATGTCAGTGTGCGTCAGATCAAGGCAGGCTCGTTTCATTTTTCTTAAACAACGCGTATTTATACATGATCTTAAGGGGAGCCTGAATGTTAAAGAAGTGTAAATGCCTCGGAGAAAACAGCAAGGAAGTGAGTCCTCAACAAGCTGGGAATGCAGCTCGAAGGGAAGGACAGACTTGTGTTTCCAATGCTTCATCCCAGTGCCCCTGCAGTCTGTGGCAAGAGTTGTAACATTTCTGCTGACATGGTTTTGGGTAAGTATGCAGGGAGATAATATAAATGGGTTTAAGTGTCCTTCTTCTGCATTTCTGTGGAGCAAATACATGCAAGGTAGCCAAGACAGGAGTCTAGAGTCATCACGCCATCACGAGAGGGTCAAGAGGCTGGAATGGAGTAGACGCCCAGAGGAAGGTTCTGGAGTGGGGGAGGGACAGAGGAACAGGTCATGCCATGCCTTGAAGGTCAGTCACAGGAGTGTGTATTATTTAGGTCAAGGGCAAGGAGAAACCATACGGAGGTCTTGAACATGACTAATTGATGATAGCACAGGTATAGAATAAATCCTGAGTGCAGTAAGAAGGTGTCCCACATGAGAGGCACAGGGACTGGAATATACTGGAATACAGCTGGAGAAGCCATAGGTCAGAATGTTATTTTCCTTGGTGGAAGACACTGAAGTGCTTTTGGGAGGTTGAGAGTAATCCACTGACAGGTCTGAAATGGTAGTGATGGTAAGAAAAGATGGGGCCCTGTGTGCACACTGGGAACTGCACTGTGTAAGACAGAGGGAAACTTAGTTGCCCCAGGAAAGAAAAAAGGTATGCACCAAAGAATTAAGCATTGAGGATCTGGTGATGAGGAGCTGAAGGAGAGGGAACATCCTGGGCTGTCAGTGAAGGAAGGTGAGAATGGGGAGATAGTCTGAGGGAGGAAGGGCACAAAATCATCACATAACAGACCGGTAAATGGAGCTTGGTCAGGTTACTGCCAGGCTGGCACACAGGATTGCCGCATCAGGCATGGAGTCTCCCCTCCTGTACCACCCAAGCTCCAGGGACAGCCCCAGCACCCGCTGGAGTCTTGCTGGAGAGCTGCTAACAGGCTTCCAGAGCCCACTGTGCCTGCTCCTGGCAGCTGGAGCTGCCCGAGGACTGGGTGTGTCCCCCAGGGTATAAGAGTAAGTGAGCATAAACTTTTACAGGCATATCAAAACACTAACATCTATGCTTTACATTTTTTTAGAAATAATGTGTGAGTCACCAGCCAGTGTATAGTAAAGTATTCAGGGTGGAAATGATTTATATAGTCCATGAAATTCTCGGTTTGGCATTATTCTAGAGCCCTTTAGGAAAAAAAAACCCATCCTCGGCAGGTAATTTCACAAGATTGCTAAACACTCAGATAGGCCGAGAAACCCAGAACCCACTCCAGGGGCCTGACTTCCACGCATGTGTCAAGCTGTAAAATGGAAAATCCTCTTCTTGAAGTCTCTCCTGCATCCACAGGATGGAGTCCTCATGCTGGAATACAGGGGACAACCCAGGCAAGCAGACCATCACCAGGAATCAGCAGTCAGAGCTTCAGACAACTAGGGATATCCCGGCTCCAAATATTAAAACATTGTTTTTTAAAAAGTGCTTTAAACAATTCTCTTCTATGTGTTAATTGCATCCTGCACTCAGAAAGCGCAGGCGTTTGTACACACATTTTACAGATGTGTAGGGTAAGAGTTCTCAAAGCCAAAGCAGGCCCAATTCGAGCGACCAGTAGCAGAGCAATCATCATGTACGCACCATGGTAGACTGGCAACGAGTCCACCTCCTCAGCTAACTGGTGACCTTACTGGGCAAGGACCATCCCCATCCATTCTTGCAGCCCAAGAAAAGCAGAAGGGACTCGGGAGGAGTTCCTGGGCGACTGTCCCCGTGCATGGTGGCATGCCTCCCACGTCACCTGGCTCTCCTGGACATGCCACGGCAAAGCCCACTCTACTACATTCTGGGACATGGATAATATCAGGTATGTAGAACTAGGAAGTATCCTGCATAAGCCTTTTTACATTTATCCTATTTGCAAAATTTGGGACATTTTCAGCCATTATTTCTTCTAATACTTTTTCAGTCCCACTCTCTCTTCTTCCAGAATTCCAATGATACCTGCCTTAGCTCTTGTATTATGCTTGCACAGGTTCCTGACAGTTTGTCTTTTTTTCTCCCCCAGTGTATTTTCTCTTTGTTTTCAGCTTGGGGTAAATTCTGTGGCTGTCAAGTTCATTATCCATGATCTTGTCCTTGTCATCTCCTTTCTGTTATTGAACCCATCTGGTAAGTTTGTTAGGGGTTGTTTTTGGTTTGGGTTTCTTTTTGAGATTTTAATAGAGTTCTATGATTTTCATTGATTCTTTTGGAATCTAATCTATTTCTTTGCTGATAAAATTTTTTACTTTGTTTCAAGAGAACTCATAGCTGCTTGTTGGAGCAGTTTTATGATGACCGTTTTCAAATACTTGGCACATGATTCCAGCATCTACTGCATCTCAATACTGTGTATGTTGACTATCATTTATCATTCACCTTATGGTTTTCCTTGTGCTTGGTGTGATGAAGTTACTTTTAGTTGTGTTTTCCCAACACAAAAGAGCTTTTTTTCTCACCATAATAAAAGTTAAAATCTATGTGCATTGAATAAATAAATTGTATTTATTTCTACTTGAAGAGTCACATTTAGTTATAAAAGTTTACAGGCAGAGTAGTCCCCCCTTATCTGCAGTTCCTTCCCATGGTTTCAGTTATCTGTGGTCAACTGTGGTCCAAAAACAGTACATGGAAAAGCCCAGAAATAATTCATACATTTTAAATTGCAGGCTGTTCTGAGCAGCATTGTGAAATCTTGTGCTGCCCTTCTCCACCCTCCCTGGTCCAGGGTACCCAGTTTGTATGCACTCCCTGCTCATTAGCTACTTAGTAACCATCTCGATGATCATATCTACTACAGTGGCATTGTCAGTCATGCTTATTTCACTTAATAATGGCCCACAGTGCAAGAGTAGTGATGCCAGCAATTTGAATGTGACAGAGAGAATAAGTAAAGCGGCTCTTTTCAAATAAGAAGGTACGTAGGTATAGAAAAAAGCACAGTACACACAGGGTCCCACACTATCTGTGGTTTCCAGCATCCACTGGGGTGTCTTGGAACATATGCCCCATGGATGGGGGAAAGGGCTACTGTAATGTTTTTTATTTTGATTGTTTTTTTCCATAAAAAATTGCCTTGATGACAAATTATGATATAATGTTCATTGCTTGTAGGATATAGCCAAGTGTCAGCACTGAAACCTAATTTTAAGTCTTGTGTGCGTGAACGACCGTTCACCAAGCATGCACGCTGCTGCATTGTACACTGCAACTGCACACAAGCTGAAGGACTGACATGTATTAGGTGTTTGTGCTGCTTCGAAAAACTGCAAACGAAGAACGATAAATTATCAATATAGTTTAGTATTGGCTAATTTTACTAGTCTTTTGTTATATACATGTAGGAAGGTCATAGAAATTATAAATGCAATTTGAGTAAAGTTTAAAACCATATACTTTATGATGAAGGGCCTTTAAGATGGCCAAATCACTGATACTATACATTTGTTGTAAAGAGAATTATAAGAGTTTTATTTTTCTGACGTTAAAAATTACTTAATAGAGTCGTGTGTCAGTTAGCTTAGGGAAAAACCACCCTAACCCTGGACATATGCAGTCTTAGGAGACTTTTCAGTCTTCTGCTGCTGCAGGCAGTGCCCTGCTGAGGTGCAGCGCAGCGTGGGGCTGGGAAGTCAGCTTCCCCCGACCGTCTTCTGGCGCACGGATAGGGAGGAAACTCAGCTTCCTCCTTGCCCTGCAAACACCTTTCCTGACTGAGTGGGGAGCAAGTAAGGGTGCAGCTCCCATGAGATGCAGCTGAGCTCGGGTGGGGGAAGGGCATACAGAACACCAACCAGTCCCACCTCCACCTATTGTCCTGATTTCATCATCCATGCCCAGTGGGAGCAGAGGGTCACTCCTCTGGTAAACCGGCTGGTTTTAGATCCAGCCCTATGGCCTACTCCTACATAACCATAGGCAAGTTCTTTAAAGTCTCTGTGTCTCGGTTTCCACATCTGGAAAACGAAAAGGGTGATAGTATTTAACCTCTGGTTCTGTTATGAGGATTACGTGAGGTAAGTGTGGTCCATGAACCCTGGCAGCCTGGTAGAAATGCAGAATTTTGGGCCTATGGAATAAGAATCTACATCTTAACAATATACCCAGAGGATTCAAATGCACATTAAAGTCAGAACATCCTGATCTAAAATATTTACAGTTGTAACTGAAGAACAATGTTCTCAGTTGCTAGGTGTAGTAAAACCTCTGCAACTGCAATCCCTTTTCTGCAAACAGTGTAAAGAACCCCCAGCTTAAGACGTCCCTTACCTAAAGAAACATCTGTATTCGGCTGAGGAAGGCTGACCTCCACTCCAGATGCTATTTGAGAATTAAGGAGGTTAATGGATCTCTTCCTTCTTATCTATTATGTCAATGACAACAATTTTATATTAAAAAAATGGATATTTTTTCAAGAACACATTCTTTGTGGTTTAGTCTTTATATTTTTTAACCTCGAGTCCAAAAATGAGTTTTCAATAACAAAAGTACTCGAATGTAATGAGTTAGAATTTGTCAGACCCCGGGACATGGATCATACATGCATCACCATTAGGCCGTACATGGCAGACCTTTATACACATTAGAACTAGACTTCCGGCATGTCACCCAGTTCCTCCACAATCCTTGGATTCGAGAACTATTGTCAGGCAGCATCTTTCCTGTTTGTGACACAAAGAAGTCTGCTTCGTATTAAACTTCCTTTGAAAAAGTGCTTTGAATTATCATCAAAATGCTTTATGATGTGTACAGAGAAAAGGGTGCACAGAACATGAATAGTCCCATCCTTGCCCACCTAAGCCCTCTTTGCTCTGGCACTTTGAAAGCATGATGCAGGCGTGTGGCAGCCAAGTGACACAGGTCAGGAGAGCTCACACCTGGTAACCCTCACCGGCCAATTTCTCCACCCCCTCTTTCCTTTCAAATGTTTGAAAGTGTCAGATGAAACTCAAAGCAATGAGAGAAAAGCAGCACCTTTATTTGTAGGTGGTTAAGACTTTTGAACCTGGGTAAGCAGATCTATTAGCACCACTTTCGACCTGTTTTTGATGTCCCATAGCACCAGAAAACGTTCAGAAAGGAGATATGAACATCTTAGCACAGGCTGGGGTGAGTGGGTATGATGTGCAGCTTTCTCCTCAGAGTAATGGGATGCCAAGCAGAGACGCATGAGACACTGGGCTTGAAGAGAACAGTAAGGGACCACTTGCTCTGCCTCCTCTCCTCAGCCCTTGCCCTGTCTAACCTCCAGGAGAACATGCTGACAAAGGTCCCTAGCAAACTCTTGGCAGGTTCTCAAATGCTCTCAGGTGCCTATGCCCTGGGTTTGTTTGTTTCCCCTGACACAGAACTCTTAATCATTCTGTGGCAATTTACAATGACCTCCCTCTGTTCTGTCTTGCATAGTGCCCCAGTGCCCCACTCTCTGTGTGGCATCTGCAGGACATCCTAGCTGCCTAGCAGAGGCACCCAGCACACTTCCCTCAGTGGCCTATTTGATTTTGCAAGAGACAGGACACATTCCCAACACACAGCTCTGTTACCTGCTCTCTCTTAGGACAAAAATGCATTATTTTAGTTTTAGATTCTAATTTTCCATTTGTGAAAACCTGTCACCTACAGTTCTGTACTGACCTCCCTGCACTGCTCTATCTTTTCGAACAAAGGCTGCACCCGAGCCCCAGCGTGGCAGGTCCATGGATGTGACTGGATAAAGACAGGAGATTCCTTGAGGAGGCAGCTCAATCCATTTCATCAGGAAGAGGAGGAAGAAAGACGGGAGACTGTGGTGTGGCTGCCTGCTGTCTTGCCTGTGGGAAGGTGCTGGTTTTTCAGGAAGGTTTTCCACTAAAGGTGTGCCCCACGGGCTTGGGGAACACTTGTCTGGTGGGATCACCATAGCAACCTCTAAGTGAAGGCCTACTGTGGCACATTTTGCAGTGGTGATGCCCACCGTCACCCTTTGTTCTCCTAGGAGTGCCATGAGGACAAAGCAGCAGCCTCATTTGTGATAGTAATGAAGAGGGGAGAATGGGAGCAGCCAGTGGCCTCTGCCTCCACTGGTCTGCAGGGCAGCAGAATGAGGCCTGGGGAGAGTGGCAAGGCAATGGATAAAGCTGCTATCCCAACTACATTCAGACACGCCACTGACCGCTGTGAAGTACATATTCTCACGGGTTTTTGCACCCATGTTCTGCACAGTGGGGAGACCCTCAACCTGTGAGAGGCTGAGTGGGGATGACAAAGGCTCAGGACCTCCAGTCAGTCTTCCAGCCTGTCACTTGGCCTTGGTTTACACACTGGACTTTTACTTCATCTGAAACAAAATTTCATTAGTTTAAGCAGTTAGGAGCGCCTGGCCAGCCGAGTAAACTCAAAGTCCTCCTCTCAAGCATCACAAAACAGCCCTGGTATGTCTGTTGCGCCCGTCTGACTCCAGTCCCTGGGGAGGTGGTCCCGGTGAGGTGCTTTCTGGCCTGCTCACGACTAGGCTCTGCCTTTCTCTCCTTTGCTGCCACAATCACTCCAGCTGTGCAAGCATCACTGTGTGACAGGTGTCACCATGCAGCGCATGCAACCTCTGTTTCCTGCTCCTGGTGGGCCCAGGCCCTCCACAAAGTGACAGCACAGACCTCAGCAGAGAGTAGCCAAGGCACTCCCATTGGGGCATGGGCTTTCTACTCAGGAAACGGGAGAAACAGTCAAAACATGGTTGTTCATGACCAGAGCCTGGGAAAGAGGGTGTTTGGATGCTGCACAGGCTAAGGGTGACATGCCGGTTCAACCTCACCTACATTTTAATGTTATTTCTGAACATACTTATTTATTCACAAGAGAGACTGAAATCATAAGGTGAATCATTTTGCCCAGCATGGCTTTCCTTAAAATACATTTACAATATTTCAATCTTTTCACGTTCAAAAGACTTACAGCCAGATAACAAAAAGTGCTATAAAAAATGAGTATCAGTTGGTGTCAGAAGCCAAATATTATTAAATAAAAATTAACAGTTGTAAAATTAAATTAAAAATGTTAAGACCTTTTTCTGATTCTGCAACTGTCACAATCCCGAAACATCACCTGAAACTCCCTAGGAAATGACACAGGGTGATGTCCAGTGGCCCCCAAGTGGAAACATGAGGGTCGGGCATGAGGAAAGTCCCACCAACAGGATGGGGCTGATGCACCCACATGGGGGCCCCCAGGAGACACAGGGCCCTGAAAAGGGACGCAGGCAAGGAAATGGAGACCGGAGAGGAGAGGTGTCCAACCCTGCCAGCAAAAAACACAGTTCATGAGCAGCGGAGGCCAAAAGAAACGAGTTTGAGAGACGCAGCCTCCCCATCCTCCTCACAGCCTTCTCTCTGTGGAAAACGCCCTTGGAAAGTAATCGATGGGGAAAGTCATACATTTGGATTTTTGTGAAAAGACAGCAGCAACCACTCCCTTGTGCCTCTTTCCACATTTGATGATTAAGACTACAAGGGAAAAGGTATGTGGGGATGTTTAGAAGAATTTAGTACAGAAAATCAGATATTTCTTCATTCATCTGCGTGTTCATCCAATACTTACGGGCTGCCTACTATGTGACAGGCACAGTGATAGGTACTAAGGACACAACACTGATCAAAAACCCGCCCCATCCTCACCCTCCTGGAGTTTATGATCCATGAGGGGAACATCAATTCATCAAGTAATTTATGGAAATAAATGTATAGTTGTAGAGAGGACAAGTGCCAGGAACTGAAGAGCTATTCTTCCTTTAACAGCCTGGAGTAGGGGTGTGGTGGGTGACCTCAGGTGGGAGGTGGGAGAAGGCACCAAACAACAAAAACCGCAGCAGGCAGCCCCCGATGGAGCGGAGTTCCATGAGAGCTGCGTTCTTGAGGGTCACCTGGGGTCACTGAAAATGGAGCCCCACCCGAGCCCCACCCCAAGGATGCTGACACAACAGGTCAACAGGTGTGGGGTGAGGCACAGGCTCTGCAGGTGATTTCAACATGCAGCCCAGTTTGGGCAGCACCATATTGGCTGGAGGGAGGGAATAATCCCCAGGGTGGGTGGAGGGAGGAGGATGCAGGGCTTCGGGGACCAAGAAGAGAAGGTTGCCTGTTTTCTTACTCAGAACAGGGAAAGGGCCATGGTAGTAGGCATTTACCAAAGATTCAAAGAGTCTTCTAGAGTCAGGAGGGAGACTACAGCAAGAGCTCATGGGAGTTTGCAGTCTCATAAACATTGTGAGCAGCCAAGGATTTCAAGCGAAGGTGGGTGCAGGTTCACACCCCAAAAGAGGGTCTTCCTCTGGGTTTGTGCTCCTTTTTCCCCTTCTCACTCCAGATGGAGGGCAGTCGGGAGGGTGTATATAATGAAAACTTCCTTCAGGGGTGTTTTCTTTTGAAAAGGAGGGTGACCTGACTCAGGAAGTCTTAAGCGTGGGTGCTATGTTAAGTCCAGCAGGCATTCAAACCAGGTTATGACAGGAGTATGTTCACCCAAGGCAGCCGCTGTCTTGGTCAGTGGTCCACTCACAGTACTGGCCTGTTCTAACTGCTCCGCAATGGTCCCCTGGGCCCCTCCTTACACATGCACACTGAAGTCAACTACCACACAATCACACCACAGTTCCTCCTAGAACATGTTCCTGTTCACCATACACCCCCACCCCCATGGCTTCACTCACTGTGCACCGTGGCTGGGCTTTTACTACCAGGTACACCCTACTTGGTGCTGTTATCTCTAACTCTTCAGTCATTTCTGTATCTACTTCGTGCTTTCTCTGGGGCCAAATAACTTTATGTTTCTTTTATTTTGAAGTTTCTGGCTTCTGACCCTTGATTTGCTAGAAAGCTGACTTCCAATGACGGGGGTAATGATAATAATATCTCGACCATATCTGGCTTCCTTCTCTAAGAAACTTGCATTCATTCCACACGTGTGATCTCATTAACCTTCCTATATCTCTGTAAACCAGGGGAGTGACAGGTGTTTACAGGGAGAGCACTGGCCTTGAGTAATCTCCGCAGATCATAGGGTGAGACATAGGGACTTAAATAGAAACTGCCTGAGTTGCAATTCAGTTCTTTTGCCATGTGGTTCATTGTCAAAGAGTTACTGCTTTATTGTTTCACCAATAAGTGGATGTTTACACCACCCAGTGCTCAGTGGTTTCAAACTCTCCAGTGCTCTCCCACTGGCATGAAGTAAAATCAGCACCATTTTGCCTGATATAATAGGTTCTCCGTGTGGTAGCCACTTCATCCACAACAGGCCTCCCTGATTTCATCAGCCCATTACCCTTCCCTTGAACTTTGCTCCTGCTAAATTGTGTGTAATTCTTGGGTCTTGTTGCTATGCCCGGATGTGTCCCCCATAGCTGGGAAGCATGGAGCTTCATCCTTTCTTCAAACCTGAGCTCAAATGCTAATTAGAGCCTTTCTTTTCCAGGCTCATTCTCCTTTACTTCTTGGATCTTTGTACATTATCCCAAGAAAGTCACAATCATTTTATTATGTGATTATAATTCTTTCTATGGTTTTAGTCATTAAGCTGAGGGCAGAGAACATGCTTTTTAATCTGTACTTCCAGCTAGAGTAGTGTTCAGCTATAGCTGTGGTACAAAGTACCCCAAACTTGGTTGCTTTAAACCACCATTTTATTTTACTCATGATTTGTAAGTTAGGGATTTGAGAAGAAAGGGCTTCTTACAAGGTCAAAGTAAAATGTCCCCCAGGAGCTTGATGGGCTGGCCATTCATGATGGCGCATTCGCACAGCTGGCAGGTGACACTGTCTATTAAGTAACAGTTGAGTGGGGCCTCTCAACTGCAGTGTGTACTCATGGCCCCCCGCATGGTGGTCTTGGGATAACCAAACTTTTCAAATGGAGATTGGCTTTCCTGAGAGCTAGGATCCTGAAGAACTGGCAACAGGCATGGCTTTTTTGGCCTTACCATAGAAGTCACCTCCACCGAACCACCTCCACCACACTCCGTAGGTCACAAGTAAGTCATGAGGCTAGCCCAGATTCAAGGGTGGGAATTAGACTGGACGTCTGAATGTAGGAGTGTCAAGTTTACCCTGCAGAACAGTACATGGGACAGGAAACATTGTTGCAACCTTCTTTGGAAAATATGACAGGTGGCATAGTGCTTTCATTAGGAATTATTACAGAGATAAACTGAAAGACCAGAAATGGAGCTGATCTCTACCCTTGGCGCTCTGCGACCATGACTTCTAACTGTGGTTATAAAGGTCCCAGAGGTGTTTGCAGAGCCTTTCTTAGTGCTCGCTCTTTGAACCACCATCAGTAGCTTCAGAATACTTGTTAAAAAGAGATTTCAGTGCCCCATTCTCAGCTCAACAACTGGAGTTAAAGGTAGCATCAAATGCATACATTTTAAACAAGCCCTCACCCCAGGACAATTCTAATGTGCTTACAGGAATGCAGGATAAAATGTTCAGTAAAGGACCATATTAGTTATGCTACATAAAATGTTCCTCCAGAACGGGGGTGTCAAACTCATTTTCACCGGGGGCCACACCAGCCTAGCAGTTGCCTTCAAAGGGCCGAATATAACTTTAGGACTGTGTAAATGTAACTACTCCCTAACAGTTAAGCGAGAGCTCGGCACTGCCACTGGGCAGAAAGAAGGTGCCAGGCCGGATAAAACAAGGTGGAGGGCCAGATTCGGCCCGTAGGCCTTGTGTGTGCCGCCTGTGCTCCAGAACTTAATGACTTAAAACGACCACTGGTCATCTCCTGGTGTCTGCGGGTCAGGAATTGGGCATGGCTCTCAGGCTGCCATCATCGGAAGGCTTGCTTCAGGAAGGACAACTGCCCAGAGCGCTCACGTGGCTGCTGTCAGATCGCCGGGGTCTTTCTGGCTGGTGACAAGAGATATCATTTCCTTGCCATATGGGCTGCTCACAACACGATTGTTTGCTTCAGTGCAGCAAGCAGGCTGTGAAGACTGAGAAAGCAAGCAAACGGAATTCGCCGTGTCTCTACCTAAGCTCAGACGTGACATCTCACCACTTTTGCTGTACTCTGTTAGAAACAAGCCACAGTTCCCACCCGCACGCAAGGAGAGGAGGTCACCTGGGAGTGTGACTACCAGGAGGAGGAGATGAGGATTACTGGGCGCACTATTTGAGAAATAACACTTTCCTTGTCCTGCCTGTGTCCTTGATGCACACGCCATGTCTTTGTACAGAATTCCCCTTCCACGTTTCCCTACCTACCATTGCATGATCCCCTGTCTGAGAGATGTAGATATTCCTCTGAACCCTCACTGCCCTTATTTATGTGCCTCTACCATATGGAACTCATTTAATCTCTTCACCCATGTGGGCCCCATTTGCCTGTGATGGTAGCACCTATAGATTTTTCCTTCTCTGTATGCCCAGAGTGCCTAATGAAGGACTGGCTGGGAACGGTAATGGAAAAGGATATAACAAGGAGGGCAACTAGGCCTCTATTTGCATAACTCATTGGGCATGGACACCATTCGCTGCAGTGGCGAATGCAGAACACCAGGTTTGAGCAGACA
Source organism: Micronycteris hirsuta (assembly GCA_004026765.1). Taxonomy (NCBI): domain Eukaryota; kingdom Metazoa; phylum Chordata; class Mammalia; order Chiroptera; family Phyllostomidae; genus Micronycteris; species Micronycteris hirsuta. Next base: position 29,084 of record PVJI01012925.1, on the reverse strand, counting down.
GATCATAAGCTGGCCTTTAGGCACATTGAGTTAAAGAAGTCTTCGAGGTAACTACGTATTGATTCCAAGTCTGCCCTTAACTTTATGAATTTGAAACTCTGAAGACTAGTCAAGTATGGTGATATCAAGGTGTGAATAGTTGGTAAACCAATGTGCTCTGAAGCCAAGACTGCATACAAATATCTGCAAGTAACCAAATCCTCAACATAAGATGATAGTGACAGCGAAAGTATCTATGACCTCATAGAACAAGGAAGGCAGAGCAGGTAGACGCCACGCTCATCTCCTCCCACAACCACGTCAAATCAAAATTACAACTAAATGGTAGAACAAGCACACTGGAGAACCATCTGAAGACTAGCTAAGTGAAACTCCTACAACTCAGGACAAAAAAGCCACATCGAGACTGGGAAAGGGGTGAAGATGAGAGACAGGCCGGTCCTACACTCTCGTGCGCTAGTTCAGAATTCGGAGGGATATCTCTAATGCAGAGGTCCCAGCCCCCACCAGATTCCCCAGCCCAGAGCACCAGAGCCAGGAAGAGGAGTCCCCACAACATCAGGCTGTGCAAATCAGTTAGAATTCTGTCCTGGTGAGACGGAGGGCTGCTGGGAACCCTGATGTCCTCTTAAAGGGCTGCACAGAGATTCTCTTGCTCACAAATACTCATCCAAAGCTCCAGAGAAGGTACAGCGGATGGAAAGGCACAGGGACACACTGGGAGGAAGTAAATTGTGTGGTTTCAGGGCAAGAACAGAGGAGCAGCCACTGTTGTTACTGTGCTGAGCCTTCCTTCCACACAGCCTCTAGGCACAGGCAGGCACCAACTGAATCTGCATTAAACTGGCAAACACTGTACCCACTGTGCTGGGGACTCCCTGAGACACTGCTACACCCAACCAAAGCACTGCCTGAACCTCTTTCAGCAGCTGTTCTTCATGAGTACCCAGGCAGGCAGTAACCGGCCCAGGTGTGCCCTGTGCATCTTGCTGAATGCCCAGGCCCAGCACTGGTGGCAGCCAGCATCAATCCCAGCACAGCCCCTACCAGGCGCCTCCAAGCCCAGCACCGGCAGCCACCACCCATGATCACTTTGCAGCTCCTACCAGGTGGCCACGGGCCAGGCACAGACAACAGCTGACCTTGGTCAGCACCAGAGCCTGTCCTAAAAAGCCTCAGAACCAGCACGCCCGGTGTCCAGCTTTGGACAAAATCAGATCACCACTCAATTAGCTCTATAAATGGCACACCCAAAGGAGTTCATCACCACCATGCCAGCATTACAAGAAATTTTAAAGGGACTTCTTCAAGAAGAAGAAAAAGGAAAGTAAAGGAACATAAACATGAATAATAAAATGTTGATAACTACATACTGTGAAAGACGGTGAAGGCTGGCATCAAAGCTAAGGTTGAGCGCTTGGCAAGGCCGCACCTGACTGCTTGCATCTGCAAGGAGGATCAAGTCAGCAGTGAAAACAGCTGGGACCTGCAGGGGTTAAGAAGGAGATAGTTAACCACAAGCTTCAGCTGCATGTGACTATAACTTTTGCAGAAGAAATATTTATCATTTAGATAGCTTGGGAATGGAGCAATTATACCTACAGTTTTTCCCTGAGTCTGCAAAACGTCCTTGAGCTTTATCTAACTAACCCTTATAAAATAAACGTAGAGACCATGTTCAGGGTCAGTGTCTCTCCACCAGAGGACAAGGCCTCACTTGGCTTCTGATTTTTTTTAAATTGTCTGTGTCTGTATCTTTCTTAATCTCCCATTGCCACCCCTCAGGGACCTCCTCCCCATGCTGGTTGAGGCAACATACTTGTCAATAATTACTTTAAATGTAAATGGATCAAATGCTCAATTTAAAAATAGAGTGGCTGAATGGATAGAAAACAAAACCCATACATATGCTGCCTACAAGAGACCCACTTCAGATCAAAAGACACCACAGACCAAAAGTTAAGGGATGGAAAAACATATTTCCTGTAAATGGACTTTTGTAAAAAGGTAGGATAGCAATACTTATACCAGATAAAATATACTTTCAAAGGCTATAACAACAGACAAAGAAGAATCCAGCAATTCCGCTGCTGGGTATTTATCCAAAGAAACCCAAAACACTAATTCAAAGACACATACCTATGTTCATTACAGCACCATTTACAATTGCCAAGATATGGAAGCAACCTAAGTGTTTATCAACAGACAAATGGATAAAGAAGCTGTGGTACTATATATAGTGGAATATTAGTATTACAAAAAACAAAAGATGAAAGCCTGCCATTTGTGATAACATGAATGGACCCAAAGGGCATTATGCTTAGAGAAATAAGTCAGACAGAGAAAGACAAATACCATAAGATTTCACGTATATTTGGAATCTAAAGAACAAAATAAACAAACGAAACAGAAGAAAACTTATAGAAACAGAGGACATTTTGATGGTTGCCAGATGAGAGGCAGGTTAGGAGGATGGATGAAAGAGGGGAAGGAAGTAAGAAGTTTAAATTGACAGTGATAAAAACAGTCACAGGAATAGAAGGTACAGCATAAGAAATACAGTCGCTAATATTGTAAGAACTATATATGGTGTCACATTATATACATGTCTAGTAACCATGCTGTACACCTGAAACTAATATAATATTGTATGTCAACTATGATTTTAAAAAAGTTTAATTATTTAGCCCTGGCTGGTGTAGCTCAGTGGATTGAGCACGGGCTGGGAACCAGAGGGTCCCAGTTCGATTCCCCGTCAGGGCACATGCCTGGGTTGCGGGCCGGGTCCCCAGTGAGGGCCATGTGAGAGGCAACCATACATTGCTGTTTCTCTCTCTCTCTCTCTGTCTCCCTCCCTTCCCCACTCTCCGCTCTCTAAAATAAATAAATAAAATCTTAAAAAAAAAAAGTTTAATTATTTAGAAAAAAAGGAGCAGAGAATTCCTCCTGTCCACAGAGAATTGGGGAAAGGCAGGGTATGTACCATGGCATACACTCCAAAATAATACTGGTCCCAGAACAACCAGGTCTGTCCTGCCTCAGCCATTCCAGCAATTTCCATTCGTTCCACCTGGTGGGGGATTTTCAGTGCTGATTTGAAATACTGAGATACTCCTGTTCCTACCCCTAAAACATAATGTCTGTGACTTCCCATTTCAAAACCAAACCAAACCAACAAAGAACAAAACAAAACCCAAAACAACTCTACCTGTATGCACATTTTATTGCATTTTTATTTAAAATATAAAAATTTTTTAAATATAAAAGTAGGCAGAGCTCCAGTCTGCCAACACCACACAATGTGGTCAGTACAACACACTATCATTTTATTGGGGACAGGTTATGAAGGGGGCGGTGAGAGTCACTAGGAATACACTTGGACCAAGAGAAGCAGTTGTCGGGGCATTCAAGCAAGTGAGGCTGGCACATTCTGTAGGTGGGAGGACTTACCACGGGAGAGAAAAGGCCAGAAGGAGACTCACCAGAAGGAAGGAAGGCACAGAAATTCTCAGGTGGGACTAAGGGAGACAGGAGGCAGATGTGGGGTCAGCTGGTGGCTACACTGGTCATGTGGTTCCCTCCAGTGGGTTTGCAGGTCAACATGGGGTAGAGAAAAGAGAGCCAGGTCATCCTATCCATGAAACATGAAGCTGAGATGAGCGACATCTCAGTGTCAGAAGCATCCCAAGTCTTCAGAAAAGAAAGGAAGGCATGTCTAAAGGGCTTGGGGGTGGCAGGGACATATATCTCCTCAGAGTAATACTCCCACTCTCTCCAGGTCTCAGCCCCCAGCCCTCTACAGGGCAAAAGCCTCCCCACCTCCATCCCTGTCACTTCACTGACCCCTAAAGTCCTTCCCATAGCTAAGGATTGAGGTTTCCATGGAGATAGGTTGGTTGAGAACTAGTGATACAGCTAGTTGAGATACCACCCTGGGGCCGATGGTCCTGAGGACATGAGGCTCTGCACACTTTCCCCTCCTGGACCCTGTGTAAAGGGTGTCCTTACCTATCAGCCGTATCCCAGAGGGGCCAGCAACACCTGTAGCCGCCCAGCTGATTCTTAGGGAATTTGCCTGGGAGAACACTTGGCCACCTGACCTCCTGTCCAGGAAGCCCCAAGACTTCCCAACTGCTGTCTGTCACACCAATAACACACCTGTGAAAGTTCTGCCCTGCACAGCTATCTGTCTACCAATGCCACCCATCTAGGGTCCCTGATGCCAGGACCATACAAATGCTAAAGAAGTGTCCACCTGCCTAAGGGACAGACACCCCTGAACCCCCTTGCATGAGGAACGGCCAGAAATCACCAACATTTGTGGGAATTCTCCAGCCCTAAAATATGGGCCGACCTGATTAAGAGCAATGAAATGATTCAGGATGACCAGGGTCCGTGCACACAGACAAGGGCCCAGAGCCCCAGATGCCCCAATCACAATTCACATAGCCCCTCCTGTACATATACCTACTGGTGCCTGCATATTTTTGCTTCACACACTAGCGATGTGCTGGTGAATGCCAAATAACACTCCTCGGGGTGGGGGGGCAGGGTGGGATGCAGGAAAGACTTCATTTGTGGTATGTACCTGGTATAAATAATATTCCCAGCATAACTAATTTCAAGCTACCTACCTGATGTCACTGAACACAGAGCCCAGAAGAGACATGTGCCATTGACTATCCCAAGCTAGTATGAGCCAGTTTCATCACATACCATCCCTTTTCATATGATTATGTGCATAGAATACACTTATACTGTAAGTAGGACCCTCAATTCCCACTTCAGATATATAAGCAATATATATATATATATACACACACACACACAAGTACATTTCTACTACCACCCACACTGAATATACAGATAGACCATCTCTTACTACCTAATTTGTACAGACAAAACCCTAATCATCCTGAATATTCACGTGCTAGTCCTACAATTACATAAACATAGAACTTGGGTTTTAATAAACATGTGCAACCAACATACCACCCAGATGTAAATACTGAATACCTACACACAGGCTCTCTAAAACCACCAAGTACACAATTGTTCTTGTGCCATATTCCCCCCAAAAATCCATAAACGTATTCCACAATTGCTGAACACACACACAATCTACACCATCTCTTTGTTTCCAAACGCATGAAATGAACTCTCACATTCCCTGGAATACACACACCATAAGCTCCAGGAACTCAAATACATACAAAGCCACAAATAACCTGTACTTATCAAATATATATAAGTCCACCTTGCAAATACTGAGAAGACACATAGAAGCAACATCACCAAATTCTGTAAGCATTACATTCTGGAACAGACACAAAGAAGCCACTAAACCTCCTGATACACTGAAAAATCCCAAATACACTCACCCACAAACCACTCATGGATATACACCCCACATGCTCAGAAGATACACTCAAAACACAAAACAATGATAATCCCTTAACTCTCACTAACATACATGCACCATTCTCATACAGGTATGCATGCATGCACATACACACAAATATACCCAACCCCTGAACATAGAGATCTCTCAAAAACCTATACCTTATTCCACCTTTCCAGAATACAACCTCATCACCTCTCCCCTCAATATATAACAAAAGGAATACACACACACACACACATATATTGAACAAACTCTAGTATTTTCCAAAGAAATACATTTTAAATACTCCTAACAACCCCATATTCTCTATGAGCAAACTTTGATAATTCATGCACCTGTGATAGACGTGCGCACAAACCAGTATCCATGTGCGAGACACGTAGAAATATCTCCAGCAAACCATATATGAAACAACTTCCAAATACCAAATCATCCCTGCCTATAAGAATCAGTTCTTATATCCACAAATACTAACATATAACTATATCACGCACCTCTGAAACATATATATACATTTCTTCCACTGCCCTGTATAAACACAGAAACCCATCTCTCCATCAAATACACACATGCTTCCCAAAATACAAAGGCCTAACAGCCCCCCACTGAAAAATATAAACACATAGCTCCAAGAAATATTCCTCCAAACAACCATGGTCTTTGAAATACACACCCAAACTCAGCTCCACATGCCCAAATATACCCACAGTCCCAGCACACTACAAATATGCAAATATATCACCCTATGTCCCAATGTCCCAAATACACATATAGTGTCACATTACCTGCAATACATAACTCCACACTCCCAAATTCTCACACACAGTTAATTCTTTTGTCTCACAGAATACAGAAGCTAACAAACACCACATCAAATCATACAAACACCACACCACACTTGCATATGCATCACCCACCAGTTCTATAAAATAGCCCCAGGCTTGCCTTCTACACATTATAACAGGCATAGACAGCTCCTGAAAAAAATCACAAAAAGAAATGCACACAGCCATACAGCATGCCCTGAATACACAATGACCTTTCCACAGTCCCCAAATACAAAACAAAAAGATCATACACCCAAGCTAATGAACAAGCACTTTTTTGGAAAGATTATCTAGGTAATCCTTCCAAATCGGCCATCAGTGAAATCCCCAAATTCAAGGGGGGAAATATCCCTCCAAACACCAAACTACAAACACCTAACCACCATACAATACAGCTCAACTCCCTCTAAATACAACACACAATCCTGAATACTTACAAAAACACAGGCATGACTTCCCCTTAATCACAAATATCCACAGACAAAACCAATCCACACATTTGAATATACCACCAGATTCCCACCAACCAATTAAATATGCGCAAACCCCATCTTTGCTTGCAATTCCATGATTTGACAACCGACTTCATTGATTACTATTAGATTCAGCAAAGTCTGTCACCTCACTGACTCGAGTTACTTCTTGCTGAGTGGGAGAACACTTTTCAAATTTGGAAGAACAACGCCCCCACCACAAGCTCATAATGCAGGAGACACAGAATGACCCACAGGGTTTAACAGCTTACACGCATTATTAGACCCCACTGCAGGCCAGCAATCACTGACCCCCCCCCCCGCCCCCATACAACCTGTTGACATAGTGCCATTTCCCTGGTGTAAACACCACCGGAAGTGAGCTGTGTGGGAATGTAAACACAGACTGCGGAACTAAATAGTGAAGAGCTATGACACCTGCAGGGTGGAGAATCCTACATCCCTTACCTCCTTGTATACCTAACGGACTCGGTAGGCCACCATGCCAAGCCCCGTGCACGGCATGGGCAGCCGTTAGGACCCCTACAGCCTGGCTCTCCAATGTGCGCGCCTTCCAGAGCCAACCTCCGCAACAGACGCTGGGAGCCGTTGCAGGACAGAGCTCCGCCCCCACTGGGCGTGTCGCGCGTGCTGGCACCGGATGTCCCAGGGCAAGGCACCCTGGGAACCACCCAGGCTATCCCTGCAGGAGAGGAAAGAAATGGAGGGTGGGGCTCCTTGTGAAGCTTCTCCGGCAAGTGCTCCTCCTCAGGAACCTCCGTGACCCTCCCTCCTTCAAACCAGCACCCTGTGAAATGAGAACCTAACGGCTTTAAAATTGCAAACGTGCAATCCATGCACTTAGCTAACCCTCGTGGAAGAGTTTTCGGAGGTATACCTAAAGTACATATCCTCAAATTAGGGCAAGTATCTTCATGCCCTTTGGATGGCACGTCCATGGTTTCTAAAAATAGTGGGTCCTTTCTCCTAGCAAGTCTGGAAGTTCCATTAAACAATGCTGGCAAAGAAATTTAGACCTGGGAAAAGCTATGAGAAATGCTTTGGCATGACTACATTCCTAGAGTTTCTCCAAACACATTTACTGTGCTAGAATATTTTTCCTGGTGTATTTATTTAGTACATGGAAGTTTTTCAATCAATGTTGATTCAGAGATGTTTCTGTTGCAAGGTTGTTATGACATTGATCGAGACCTGACTGTCTGGGCCAGTTTCCATTCACATAACAGGTAGCATGGGAGAAATGTCATCTTTCCGTTCCTCCTTTTTTTGTATTACATTGCAGAATTTCAGTTGGGAATACAATATATATAGTAGCAAATCAGCTTACTGACTTGAATTTGTAATACTTTCCAAAGAAACTGAAATCATCAGATCCTCTTTCTGGTCATTTGTGAGAGTAGAGCATTTCTCCCTCCACAGGATAACTCTGAAGACCACTCACATCCAACAACACTAAACTTCTCCAAGTGCACAGACTGAAAACTACACTAGACACAAACATGGTATCTTGCCATTCCTCCAATGTTACATGATGGGGGAATATCAGCTGCCTTCTGAACCTTGTGATCCATACCCAAAGATGTATTTTCTCAGCACTAAATGCTGTCCCTTGACCTTTCTGAAGGAATACTCAGAGATCAGGGCCCAAACCACTTTTCACTAACCCCTTCCATCACCAGTACGGATTATATTTGAGCTAATTTGATTATATCTGCTCCTAGGGTCTAGGACTTTGATGTAGTACAAAAATGATTGCAGTATTGAAATCAGATCATTTTCCCTAGTGCAATTTTTATATCACTGGCCTCAAGACGACTCATTCAAACCCTATCAGAGCAATGAGTGAGAATCCTGTAAATAATTGGTTCACTGAGGGGAGGAAACAACAAGGAAGCCCGCCTTTCTTAAGTGAGTGACTAAGTACAATATTTTGCCTCACCATACCTCTATAATACAAAATTTTTGGTTGAAAATCACTTAACGTTACATGCATGATAAAAGCTTAAGTCCTGAGAAATATCTTCAAGTTGTTTATTTTTTCAGTCCCCATTGTAGTTTTGGAATAAAGTCTACCCTGGTTTTGCTTGAATTATTCTCACCTCATCTTCCTTTGAGTCAATTTTTCCTGGAGTGACAAGAAACTTCTTAAGCAGCAATGGGAGTTGTTCTTAATGGATGTTTACAGTGTGGGACAGTCCTAAACCTCTCTTCTCTTCCCTAACATCTTACCATCAGTATGAATTCTGCTGCTACAGCACAAAGTGAAAACTGACTCCCAAGAAATTTGGTTGCAAACCTCCAAAGTTCCATCCCTTATCTCCCTTGGTCAATTTTCTAACAATCCTCTCCTCTCACAAAACACAAATCCTTGTTCATATTATTTTGCCAGTGATAAACTGACATTTATGCACAATATGAAAATAAGAATCAAATAAGTTTTTAAGGGTGCTACCATGATTTACGTGCAGACAGGACTACATGCAATGATGAGTGTAGATTCCCAAGAGCAAGTGTATATGATGCAGGCAGGAAATTTGGAAGCCAATAAGCAGGGTTTCCAAGTTCAGACTGACAAGCTAAGTAAGACTTAGGTAGATACAGGTTTTTGTGAATGGGGGTTAGACATGGGGGAGAGAATTCTGGTTTTATCTCAAAGTGCACATCCATCTCATGTGTAGTAGAATTTTAAGATCTAGTAAAGCCAGGACCTTAGGATATTAAACTCCGTTAACATGTGGAAGCAGGTTAAGGGACCCAAAACTAGGTTGATGGATCAAGAAATGAAATAAAAAGTGCATCAAATAAAATCTTTGTACTGTGAATTTAAAAAAAAAAATGATGCATAAATTGCCTCAAGAGGCACACACCAATCATGTGGCCACGTAAAATCTGAAAGGAACTTCCGGTTCTTGCTGACCTGCCAGAGCCCTCCATGGAATGTCTCCCCACCCTCACCCACTCAGGCCCACCTGCCCCCCGCCCCTCCCCCACTTCAGAATGTCTGGAGTCCTACATTCTGCTGTTTAAATTCAAACTCTTCCCTCCCTCACTGGATGCTGAGCATCTGTTGGAGCAGGTTACTCTCTGGTCTTGGACTTGAATTTTCTCCTTGTGGAGGCTACTAGGCAGTGGTGGTCTGTGCCTGAGCCTGAGGGGATGGCTTCAGCAGGAGGTAAGCCTATAGATTGGAGGGCAGTGTGTTTTAGAGACTGAGCTGTCTCTCAAAACTTGGCATTAATATGTGACCCTTTCACTGGGGAAACATCGTTTGGACTGAAGTAGAGGAAGGAGAGAGCACTGGACCCCCAAGGACATGTCAACCAGGGAGGCTGGGAGCCAATGGAAACCTGTGACAGCAATGGACAGGAGGCTCCAGAGACGTGGATCAGGATGACTCAGGAGAAATGCCTGGGTGTGGAGCGAGAACAGCAGCAGGCACACAGATTCTTTCTAGAGGGGAGACAAGCCACTTTGATACGTGTGGGCTGTATTGTGGTGGTAGCACAGGGAGGGTCACGGGAAAGCTTAGTCCTGTGTCCTGTTCTTCAGGCATCTACAGCTTGCTCCACAGTATCTTCCTAAGGGGTCACAACTGACTATACTAGTGCTATGAGGGCAGTGAGAAGAGGTGGTCTTAGCCAGAGAATTGTCCAGGGGACTGTCTGTGACCAAGTCTATAAGGTACCCCAACTATCACAGCCCAGAGTTTCTCCACTCCTTCTACCCAGAGCTCGCTTCTCCTCAGCCCTGGGAGCTTTTTGTTGTCTTGGATTCCATGAGGACAGGGCAGCCGGTAACTTCCATCAAGATGGGGCTCAGTTCCCTGACTTGTCCTGAATTGTTCCCTCTCTGTGGCAACTCAGTTCTTCAGACCTGCTTCCTCTCATCATGCATTTCACAGCACACCCTCTGCTCTGCCTGGTACCTTTGAGATGAAGGGTTTGCTATAGTCCATGTCACTGAATCACAAACAGAAGACAGACATGGACCATGATTGGCTTTACTGGGGAAAGCCTGTGAAGTGAATTCATTTTTAAAGGGGGCAAGGGGAGTGGCACAGAAGGAGGAAGATAATCTTCTGTATCATTAATAAAGGTCCAAGAACACCTTTCCTGAGTAACTTGGGGCATGTGGTGTATATCTTGTTCTCCTGAACCAGGGTCTGCATGAGTTCCTCTGAACACATATGTGTTCCAGATGACATTGTCACATTGACACCTGGCTCACACCTGGTTCTTACTGTGTTTTCATTTTCCATCTTTGGGAGTTGGAAGGGGAAGGACCACAGCCTGCAGTTCCATGACTATCCAATATGACAGCAGCTATGGGAGTTTCTGGAAACTTCCACTGACAGCCCTATTGCTCCACATTCCTCAGCATTTTTCTAACTCTGCAGTCATTGCTAGCTGTGAAGTGACAGAATCTGAGGTACACAATGCCTGCTTCGCAGACCCCTCTCCTGGGAACAGAGCTCTTGAGCGTGGTCATTAGTCTGAGCACTGGGGCGGCAGTGGCAGAACCTGGCCCATGTTGACTATTTGCTGTTGTTGGTTCTCACATGCGTGTGCATGCCAAACTGGTGTGTGAAAGGTTATACTAGGGTTCCTGGTGTCTTCCTGTGGAGAGATATTGCTCAAATGTTTTTGCATTGATGTGCAAGTCCAGGAAAGAAAGAGAGTGATTTATATTGAGGAAAAGGAAGACTGAGGAGGAGACAGGACCTGTTCATAAAACCCTTAGGTTGCCAGAACTTACCTTAGAGAAGGCCTCCACCGCTAGTGTGTCTGCCTAGGGTGTTTCCCACAGAGCACATTTCTGCCCAGTGCCATGTCTTGCGGGAAAGCCTCTCAGGCTGGCAGGGTTGGATGCCAGGGAATCCTTAGGGAGGCTCTCAGAGTCAGCACTGGCTGGGCTGTTTCTTCTCAGCAGACAGTGGTCAGGGAGCCTTGGTGAATGGGGAGCAAGCTCTCCGGTGGAATCATTCTCAACTGGAGGTCAGAGCATGACAGTGACTTGAGGACATTTGCAAACTCTACAGTTAGCACCTTCCAAATGGCCCTCACAGCTCTAATTCCCTAGTGGCTAAAGGGGACCCAGAGCAGACCACTCTTGTTTTCTGATTCTCCTACTCCATTCACCCCTTTCCTTTGTCTCAACAGCATCTGCAGTGCTAGGAGCGGATATGATCTTGAACCCTGGTGCCTCCATGACGCCTTTCATCACATTGCCCTTTCCCCCATCCACTACTGGCCCAACACACCAGCCACTTTGGGAGCAGCATGTGCCGCCCCTCCTGACCCCGTCAGTCCCTCCTGAGCAACCCCTGGTACTGCTGGCTTTGCCCAGGACACCTCTAGTGGCAGAGGATGCTACTCATGGCTCTATTGGGACTGGGGATTGCAACATTGTTGTACAGGTCAGGTCAGAAGCGGGGCAACCACAGCTCCCCCAGACTCAGACCATTGTCCTGACACAGACCCCCCTCAATGGGAGTGCACCAGGGGCCCCCTGTGGGGGTGCTGGGTGTCCTGCACCCCTATTCTTGCAAGCCTCTGCAATGGAGTCAATTGTGCCTGCCCCAGCTTTGGGGGGCACCGAGGCCCATGAGAGCGGCTGGTTTCCTGGCCATTCTACCCAAGCTCCACAACAAGCTGCCCAGCTGGCCCCCATCGTACCCCCAGTGAACCCTGGGCCATGGCCACATGGGATTTCCAGCGAGGGTAGCCTGGTCACTGCCCAGTCCAAGGCCTCGCCAGATGACTCCTGTAACCCTAACAGTGTGTACAAAAACTTCCGACGTTGGCAGAGCTTTAAGGCCCTGGCCCGGAGGCACCTTCCCCAGAGTCCTGATACAGAAGCTCTTTCCTGCTTTCTCATGTGAGTACTCTGGGTAGGCGCACAGGGGACTCACCTGGGGCTTTCACATCACAAAGGAATTTGGGATGGACATACAGGCTGGCTTATCCTGGGGTACTGGGAGGAAGGTCTGAGGGTGGTGTCCCAGCTGTGGGGTGCAAGTGGATGGTTAGCTTCAAGTCCAGGTTCATGGGCTGGTGTAAATGTGCAGCAGTAACAACAGGAGCTGGGAAGACTTGTCTTTTCACACACAGATGCCTCCTATCTCACTGGCTGGCACTCATGTTGGTTGGGAGGTGGGAACGTGTGCTGCACAGAGCTGGGTGGGTCAGGCTGGTGGAGGTCAGGCTGTAGATCACGACTGACCCTGAGGTATTATAGCCCAGTGCTCCGGTCTCTGTCCCGCCTGAAGCCCACCATGACATTGGAGGAGGGAATGTGGCGGGCCATGCAGGAATGGCAGCACAAAAGCAACTATGACCGGATGATCTATTATGAGATGGCAGAAAAGTGAGTCAGGGTTCTGGGTCCCAACTCCTATGGGGAATGGGCTGACTGAGTTGTGGGAGGTGGCGCTAACTGCAAGGCAGGATCCAGCTGTGGCGGTGCTCATCAGAGAGGATGTTGTCAGTTGGCATAGGGTTCCTGTAGCCCAGAGGCCCTTCTCCTCTCTGGAAGCCTCTCCCTCACCTTCAGAGCATGTGTTCTTCTGGCTTATGTCCCCTGGGAGCTCCACCATCCTCTAATCTTGACCCATCCTTGGCTCCACATGAAGACTCAGGACAGGCTGGGGTGAATGTGCCCAGCCAGCGGTGTCAGACTCCTGCCAGAGGGCCTGTGCAGGGAATGTGGTCATTCCACCAGCCAGCCTCTTGCCTCCTCATTGGTCCAGGCCCCTGACAGCCACAAAGCACTTGCTCTCCATCCCTCCATCAGCTGCTGCCTTTGCTGAGCTCTGGGTGGCCTCCTTCTCAGTGCAGCCTGTGCTTCCCTGGCCCATACCCCAGGTTCATGGAGTTTGAAGCAGAGGATGAGATGCAGATTCAGAAGTTGCAGTTGATGAAGGGGGAGCAGGGCCCTCCTCCCCCAGCACCAACAAGACCTGATCCTCAGGGGCCCCCAGCCCCAGTGGTGGACCCGCAGCCAGGTATGGCAGTACATTCCCAAAGGAGCCCCTGGCCAAAGGCAACAGGGCCCTAGGGCAGGCCAACTGTTCCCACATTGGTCCTTTTCCCTCAAGAGGGATTTGGTCTTCCAAATGAATAGCCATGAGAGCTGGGGACTCAGCTATTCTTTGCCACTGTGGCATCTGGACTTGGTCAACTTTCATAACACCTCTCCCACCTTCCTGTCAAAGGACCCAACATAAAGTCTGCTCAGAAGCAGGCTGAAATGGGGGCGGGGGCTTGGAAAATCAGTGGCTCCACATGCCCTCATACATAACTCTTGGATTCTCCTCTCTCCTCTCCCCTCATGTGGTCACATGGCTTTAGGGGGGTCCTGACCAGCCACACTCATGTTAATGCCCCCCAAACCCTGCCTTCACCATGGCATGCTCAGGAGGTGGAAGCTTTTAGCTCCTCACGCTTTCCCCTCTTCCATCTCTGCCCTAGCGCCCACTCCCAGGAAAACCGTGCCCAGGGCCCAGCGAGCCCACAGACACCAGAGGCCTCTGGAGACCGAGACACCAAATGAGATTCCTCCTGAGGCTGTGAAAGAGTACATGGACATCATGGACGAGCTGCTGGGGCAGGCCCACTCTGCCACAGGGCATCCAGGTGGAGAATGGGAAGAGGACAGAAAGGAGTCACAGCAGGAAGAGGATGGGAACTACCCAGACCTGGGCCTCCTGAGCTACATTGACGAGCTTTGCTCCCAGGAAGACTTTGTCACCAAGGTGGGCTGACTGGAGTTTTGGAGTCCACAAGATTCCAGAGGATGGCACTCCAGCACCCAGACCTGGGTTCTGCCCAGGCTGATGAGATTAAGCTCTGTTATTTGTTCCTGAGCTGCATGCATGCTTGGGTGTAAGTGTATGTCTGTGCGTGTATGTGTGCACATTGTGTGTGTGTGCTATTTCCATATGTGGGTGTGCCCTTGTGTTTTTATGTATATGTGCTCCTGTATGGGTAACTGATGATCATGACAGTGTAAAACATCCACTTTGTGCACAAGGATGTGGTGGGTCTTTGCTTTTTCACTTTTCTTCCAGGTCCTGCGGACTCACAGGTTCCTCCCTGCTAAGGGTGCTCAAAGTCTCTTCCTTCTGTCCCAGGTGGAGGGAGTCATTCACCCCCAGTTCATGGAACAATTGATTTCCCCAGAAGCACAGCTGGATCTCTTGGGCCTAACTCAAGAGTTGGAGCAGGAAGAAGGACTCACTCCTGCCCAGGTGAGCCAGGGGACAGAGGGAACTTAAGAAGATGGAGAGGGCCTCCAGGTGAGCCATGGGAAAAAAGGACCCCAGGTGAGTTAAAGGAGGGAGGGACCCCAGGTAGGACAGTTGAGGGAGGGATCCTGGGTGAGTCATGGAGGGAGAAACTCCAGGTAGATCGTGGATGGGGAGACCCCAGGTGAGCCATGGAAGGAGGGACTCCAAGTAAGTTAGAGGAGGGACCAAATCTAGGTGAGTCAAGGAGGGAGGGATTCCAGGGAGATCAATGATGGGTGAACTCTGGGTGAGCTATGGAAGGAGCACCTAGGTAAACAAGGCAGAGGACAACCCAGAACAGGGGTGACATGACTCGGACCAGCCTACCCCTGTCTGTAGGCAAGGCATGCTGAGGGGCCAGCTCTGGGCTGGGTGCAGGGCAGGATGACAAAAAGGAGAGTACAACAGAAAGAAGAAGGTGATAAGAAAGAGAGGGTAGGGACCCCAGAAGGGGAGGGAAGGACACAATGCTGGGTACATGGCACAGGATGGCAGGAGACCCACATGTCTGTTTTGGATTCAAGTCAATGTGTCACCCCCTTTCTTCCTCCCCCCAATGCCATTGTCCCACCACCCATACTCCCCTTCCTCTCATTTGCTTGTGCAGAGCCATTCACTGTCCCCCTCTTCCTCACAGCTAGTAGAGAAGCGACTCCTGTCCTTGAAGGGGGAGGAGGGTGTGCAGCTACCCCCAAGTCACCATGCACCACTGTTGGACTCAGGTCCTTCTGAATCTGTGGCTGGCCAAGATGCCCAGAGATGTGACCACAGCCCCCAGCTGGGGGTCAGTGACAAAGCCTGCCCACCAGAGACTGACTTCAAGGACTGTCAAAGGCATGGTCAAGCAGACGCCCATCTGTCCAGGCCCAAAGCCTTTGCTGTCTCTTCAGAACATCAGGAGTACCCACCACTCCAGGCTCCGCCCTCTGCTCCCCAGGGTCATGGGCGTTCTTACTCTGGCCTGGGACCCAGGGATGCCTCCAGAGAGGCCTCTTCTGTTAGGGAGACTCATGGGCCAGTGGACAGGTCCAGAGAAAATGAGGAGGACCTCCCCAGCCTGGCCTTCCTCTGGACCTCTCCTGAAAGCCTACTACCCTCTGGGCTCTCTCTGAGTCCTGTCCCTGCCTCTGGCCTTGCCTGCCCTGGAGGTTGGGGACCCCGGGGATCTGCCCAGTCCCAGTTCTTTCAGACGCTAGGCCTGAGCCGAGTTGCCCCTGCAGCTTCCAAGTCTGAGAATGCTCTGCGTGGGGGCTCAGCCCATGCTGAAAAGACCCCCCTCCCCGGATCTGACCTCAGTGTCTCCGGGAAGCCAGTCTTGGCTCTGGAGATGGTTCACTCCTCACAGCCTCAAAAGAGAAAGTGTGACCAGTCTGTCACAGAGAGGAGTAGTAAGCGGCATTACAGTGAGTAGGGAGCAGTGGGGTGTCCCTCCCACTACCAGCTGTCTGCCAGAGAAGCCATGGGCTCCTCCTCATCTCAAAGTTAATCCTGACTATTTTGCTAAAATGGGAATTAGGGAGGGAGGGCAGGATCATTAGGGTAGGGTTAGGTTCGGTGGGGTAGGAGCAGCCCCTTTGGGACATTGTGTATAAATTATGAATAAAGATTGCTTTGTTGGGAAATGCTCTGGTGGCCACTGTCTCCTTACTCAGGTCTAAGCTGCTCCTTGGAGATGAGACTTGACAGAAATAAAGGTTGTGGGAGATCACGGGCACTATGGATTCACAGATGAATATCTATTTCCTCTGTCCAAGTGGACAGGGGCCCCTTCTAATCTCTCCTGAGAACACACAGGTCTCTAATCTCCAGGGACCTACCCCATCGTCCCTATTCCCAAGGCCAAATTGGGTGAGAGGCCTCCTGTGGCCTCCCATTTGTACTCTGAACCCTAGGGATTGGGAACTTCTTCTGAGACATTCAACCCTATGGACCATTAACCAGTTTTATAGAATAAGTGGAGTCATTTCTTGTCTTTAGAAAGTTTCTCTCTCCCTCCTGGAAGCAGTCAGGTAACAATACTTGAAAATCCTCAGCTCTACCAAGACTACTCTACCCAGCAAGACTATTATTTGGAATCAAAAGAGAAATTTCAGGAACCACTATAAAGGGAACATGGACAGAACCAAGGGGGAGGGTGGAAGAAGGGGTGGGTGGAAGAAGGGGAGGGAGGTGGGTTTGGAAGGGGTTGGGGGAGGGGAGGGGAGGGGATGCAGACAACTGTAATTGAACAACAATAAAGTGATTAAAATAAAAAAAAAAAACTTCCCAGATAAAAAAACTCTTAAAAAGCTCATCACCACCAAACCAGTTTTATAAAAAATGTTAAAAGGATAAAATAAGAGAAAAAATCATAAATATAATTATACAATGGCAATAACTACATACCTATCAGTAATCACTTTAAATGTAAATGGTTTAAATGCTCCAATCAAAAGACCTAGGGTGACTGAATGGATAAGAAAACAAGACTCATACATTTGCTGTCTACAAGAGAAACACTTTAGATTGAAAGACACACACAGACTGAAATTAAAGGGGGGGCATGATATTTCATGCAAATAGAAACCAAAAACAAAGCTGGTGTATCAAAATCTATATTTGACAAAATAGACTTTTAAAAGGCTAGAACAAAAGACAAAGAAAGACATTTTATAGTGATGAAGGAATCAACCCAACAAGAGGATATAACCCTTGTAAACATTTATGCACCCAATGTAGGAGCACCTAAATGTACAAAGCAAACATTGACACACATAAAAGGAAAGATCAGCAGTAATACAGTGATGATAGGTAAATTTAACACCCATTGCCATCAGTGGATAGATCTGTCAGACAAAAATCAACAAGGAAACAATGGTCTTAAACAATACACTAGGTCAGATGGATTTAATTGATATTTTAGACCATTTATTCTCAAAGCAGCAAAATCTGCATTCTTTTAAAGTGCATATGCAACATTTTTCCAAGTTAGACCACATTAGGCCACAAAACAAGTCTCAATAAATTTAAGATTAAAATTCTACAAAGCATTTTCTTTAACCACAATGGTATAAAACTAGAAATCCATTAAAATAAGAAAACTGAAAAACACGGAAACACAGGAAGGCTAGATAATATGCTACTAAACAAAAAAACAATAGATTAACAACTATATCAAGGAAAAATAAAAAAAATACCTTGAGGCAAATAAAAAAGAAATCACGGGATCAAAAAAAAAATCTATAAGACATAGCTAAAAACGTTCTAAGAGGAAAATTCATAGCAACACAGACTTACCTCAAGAAACAAGAAAAATCTGAATAAATAATCAAACTTTACACCTAAATAAATAGAAAAGAAGAACAAAAAAGCCCAAAATGAGAAGAAAGGAAGTAATAAAGACCAGCATGGAAATAAAATAAAGCCTAAAATAAAACAACAGAAAAGGTCAATGAAACCTTTGGAAAGCTAAACAAAATTGATAAATCTTTAACTAGATTCCTCAAGGAAAAAAGAGAGAGGATCCAAATAAATAAAATCAAAAATTAAAAGGAGAAGTGATAACTGACACCACGGAAGTGTAAGGATTGTAAGAAAATGCTACAAACAATTATATGCCAACATATTGAACAATCTGGAGGAAATAGGTAAATTCCTAGGAATATGCACTCTTCCAAGACTGGGTCAAGCAGAAACAGAAAATCTGAACAGACCCATAACTACTAAAGAAATTAAATTAGTAATCAAAAAACTTCCAAAAAACAAAAGTCCCGAACTGAATGTTAAAAGAAATTCAAGAGGAGGGAAGACTCCCAAGCCTATTTTATGAAGCCAGCATTACCCTGATCCTAAAACCAAACAAAGACATTTAAGAAAGAAAATTATAGAGCAATATCCCTGATGAACATGCATGCAAAATACTTAACAAAATATTAGCAAACCAAATTCAGCAACACATTAAGAAGATCAAACATTATGATAAAATATGATTTATTCCTAGGATGCAAGGTTGGACCAATATCCACACATCAATTAACATGATACATGGCATAAACAAAATGAAGAATAGAAATCACATGATCATATTACAGATACAGAAAAAGCATTTGACAAAATCCAGCATTCATTTATGATAAAAAAATAACTCTCAGTAAAGTGGTAATAGAGAGAACATACTTCAACACAATAAAGGCCATATTTTAAAAAAATATCATCATATTCAATAGGGAAAAATAAAAAAGATCAGGAACAAGATGAAGATGTCCACTTTCACCATTTCTATTCAATATATTGCGGTGTTGGGAATTCTAGCCACAGTAATCATACAAGAAAAATAAATAAAAAGCAACCAAACTGGAAAGGAAGAGATAAAACTACGGTACATTACACAATGGAATACTACATAGCAGAAAGAAAGAAGGAACTCCTACCCTTTGCAACAGCATGGATGGAACTGGAGAGCATTATGCTAAGTGAAATAAGCCAGGCGGTGAGGGGGCAAATACCGTATGATCTCACCTTTAACTGGAACCTAATCAACAAAGCAAACAAGCAAGCAAAATATAACCAGAGACATTTAAATAAA
The DNA here is from genome assembly GCA_004026765.1 of Micronycteris hirsuta. Taxonomy (NCBI): domain Eukaryota; kingdom Metazoa; phylum Chordata; class Mammalia; order Chiroptera; family Phyllostomidae; genus Micronycteris; species Micronycteris hirsuta. Next base: position 9,508 of record PVJI01012925.1, on the reverse strand, counting down.
AAACTGACAGTAACCAGAGGAGAGTTGAGAGGGGATAATCAGGGAAAAAAGTGGGAGGGTTTTCAGAACAACTATAAAGGACACATGGACAACACCAAGGTGGGCGTGGAAGCAGGGGAGGGAAGTGGGGATGGCTGGGGTGGGAGGGGAGTGGTGGGAGGAAAATGCAGACAACTGTAATTGAACAACAATAAAATACTTTTTTTTAAAAAAGAAGTAAAACTCATTATTTGCTGATAACATAATACTTTATATGGAGATCCCTAAAGATTCCACCAATAAACTATTAGAACTGATATTCAATGTTTTAAATAAATCAGCAGGATACAAAATGAATATTAAGAAATTAGTTGCATTTTTATATACCAATAACAACCTATCAGAAAGAAAAAATTTAAAAAAACTATCCCATTTACAATTGCATCAAAAAAATTAAATACCTACAAATAAACAAGGAAGTAAAAGACTTGAACTCAAAAATTATAAAACACTGAAGAGAGAAATTGAAGAAGATACAAGGAAATGGAAGCATATATTTGTATACATGGGTAGGAAGAATTAACATCATTAAAATGTCCATATTACCAAAGCAATCTACAGATTCAATGCAATCTCTATCAAAATACTAATGTCATTTTTCACAGAAATAGAACAAATAATTCTCACCATGAATAGCCACGGCAATCTGGAGAAAGAAGAACAAAGTTGGTGGTATCACGCTCCCTGATGAGTAACTATACTACAAGGCTATAGTAACCAAAACAGGATGATACTGGTATTATATAAAAACAGACACATAGATCAGTGAAACAGAATAGAGAAACCAGAAATAAACACACACTTATATGGTCAATTAATCTATGACAAAGAGGCAAGAATATATAATGGGTTAAAAACAGTCTCTTTAATAAATGGTGTTGGGAAAACTAGACAGATACATGTAAAAAAAAATGGAACCAGACCACTTTCTTATATTATACACAAGAATAAAATCAAACTGGATTAAAGACTAGAATGTAAGACTTGAAATCATAAATCTTCTAGAAGAAAACATGGGCAGTAAATTTTTTATTGTTTTAAATATGTTGTTTAAATTTTTCAATTACAATTTACATATATTAGTTTCAGATGAAAACAGAGTGATTAGATATGTATATAACTTACAAAATGATCACCCCAACAAGTCTCACACCCATCTAGCACCATCTGTAATTATTACACTATTATTGACTATGTTTCTTATGCTGTAGTTTACAACCCCTTGACTGTTTTTATAACTGGCAGTTTGCACATCTTAATGCCTTCTCCTTTTTCACTCATCTTCCCAACACCCTTTCATCCAGCAGCCATCAAAACGTTCTCTGTATCTACGAGTTTTTTACTTTTTTATGTGTTTATTTATTTTGTTTTTTAGATTCAGCAGTAAACTCTTTAACAATGCTCTTAGTAATATTCTTTTGATATATCACCTCTAACTGGGGAAACAAAGAAACAAACAAAACAAAACGGAACTACTTCAAACCAAAAAGTTTTTGCACAGCAAAGGAAACAATCAATGAAATTAAAAGACTGTCTAACAAATGGGAGAACACATTCACCAATAATACATCAAAAATAGGTTACTACTCAAAATATATAAAGAACTCATACAACATAACACTAAAAAGACAACAATTTAACTTAAAAATTATCAGAGAATCTGAATACACATTTGTCCAAAGAGGACATACAGATGGCCAATAGATGTATGAAATGATGTTCAATGTCACTAATCATCAGAGAGATGCAAATGAAAACCACAGTGAGACATCACCTCACACCTGTCAGAATAGTTTTCATCAATAAACAAGGATTGTTGGAGAGGATGTAAAGAAAAGGGAACCCTCAAGCACTCTTAGTGGGATTGAAAATTAATGCAGACTAAAGACAAACAGTGTGGAGGTTTCTCAAAAATATTAAAACTACCTTATGATCCAGCAATTTTGAAAAAATCAAAAACATTAATTCAAAAAGATGTATGCCCTTTTAGGTTCATTTCAGCATTGCTTACAATAGCCGAGACATAGAAAGCAACCTAAGTGCTCATCAATAGACAGTTGGTTGAAGAACATGTGGTGCATATCTACAATGGAATGTTACTCAACCACAAAAAAGAATAAAATCTTACCATTTTCTATAACATAGATGGACCTAGAAGGTATTGAGCTAAGTGAGATAAGTCAGACAAAGAAAGACAAATGTCATATGATTTTACTTACATGTGGAATTTAAGAAACAAAGTAAACAAACAAAACAAAAACAGACTCATAAACATAGAGAACAAATTGATGGTTGCCAGAAAGGATGGATGTTTCGGGTCTGGGTAAAAAAGGTGAAGGGCTTAAGATGTACAAATTGGCAGTTACAAAATTGTCATGGGGAATATAGTCAATAATATTGTAATAACTATGTACGGTGTCTGATGGGTACCATACTTACCAGGTGATCACCTACTAAGTTATGTAAATGTCAAAACACTGTGCTGTACACTTGAAACTAATATAATATTGAATGTCAACTGTGAGTGAAAAATTTTTAAAAACAGGAAAATATGACACTGTTTCACATTTTATTGCAAGAATCTAGCTGAGAGAATGAAAGAGAAGGAACCAAAAATATTTGCTGGTATTGGGTGGAGGGGGCTGTGGTTGGCTTTCTTTTTCAGGAGCAGTAATTCTTCATGGAATATGGAGGGGAAGAGGGCAGATTCTGTGAAGATAGATACAGTAATGTGTGCTAAATGTTTAATGGGGTAAAGGATTACTGTTTGGTGGCTTCTAATTTTCTCCATAAAGAGAGATGTGAGGGGATCTGAATGCTGAGAATGATTATTTCTGGGCTCTTTGCTGGGGCTCCCATAAATGCCATCCACATTTCGCACCGTGAGTTCTGAGACATCAGAGAAATAAGACAGAGGAATTGGCTTTTAGAAACCAAAACATGGCAAGCATTACTGATAAAGTTGACTTTGAGAATATGCTGTATATCTGCAGTCAAGCCAGCTCACTGATTCCCAACCCAGTAATTAGCTGATGTAGGGAGGGCAATGAAGGGCTGTGGCAGTAGTGAGCCCACACCAAGGCAGGCAGAGCCAACAAAATGGGCTATAGTCATCAAATAGACAGAAAGTTCCCAATAAATAACAGAAACAGGAAAAGTTTGACCACAAAAAATTCTGAGATGATTCAGAATATACTAATTAAATTAACTCCAGGACCACTTTGTACCTAAGCTGTACTAACGACAGAACATTTCTTGATCCATTTCCCTTATACCAACAATGTCCACCTCTGTCATTCACTGTAATTCACCAACAGTCCTCAGTAAGTTTAAATAGAAAATTAAAATGCACCCAAATAATTTTCAGAAATCTAGAAATGTCCCAAATTTAAGGAAACAGTATCAAGTTCCAAGGTATAAATTAAATTCTTTGGTAACTTTAAATCCAAAGATCAAAGGACGTAAAAATCAAAGTCAAAATATCTCATCCTTTTGCCCTGCCCTGTGTGGCTCAGTTTGTCAGAGTGTCACCCTGTACACTGGAAGGTTGCAGGTTTGATTCCTGGTTGGGGTGCATACAAGAAGGTAACCAGTCAATGTCTCTCCCCTCCCCTGTCCTCCCCTCCCCTCCCCTTCTCCCTTTTCTCTTCGCTTCTCTTCGCTTCGCTTCTCTTCGCTTCGCTTCGCTTCTCTTCTCTTCTCCTCTCTCTCTTTATCTCCCTCTCTCAAAAAATGTCTTTGGGTGAGGCTAAAAAAAATCTTGCCCTTTTAAATTAAAGTCAAAAGCAATTAAAACCTTCCTTTGTTATTATTCTGCTTTGCATCAGCACCACAGCATCTGGATGGCTGGGTGGTGTTCATGGTTGTACAACCTGGGCTGTCTTTCACGGGAATTAATACAAAACCTCAAAGACCTCAGCATTTGCATTTCCCTAGTGCCAAACCTGTGATGCAGCTCCTTGATTAAAGGGGTCAATAGTGTATGGGACACAAAAGATGACCAAGGACCTAGCTTCACACTTACCAGATTTAGTTAGCCAGCCAATTTCCAGACCTAGAACACTATCCTAGGCAAAATCATGTCTCAGAAACCTGTATTAGTTTTGTCAGAAAAACATAACCAAGGCTGGTATTTCCTGAAGGAGTCAGTCACTCAGGTCAAGCTTGGCTTTCACATAACCAGGAAGAGAGTCAATTGTTGCCAGCAGCTCAGAATGCACACCCTATAAACTTGGATTCGATTGGGAGAAATCTCACAGCAAACAGTTAATTTTGGCACAGTGTACTTACCATATCTGGAAGAAAAATCCACGTGTGTGAACATGGTAGCCAGCCCTGACAATGGCCTCTAATGATCCTTACTGCCTGCTTTTCATTTCTATGTACCTGTATATAATTCCCTTCATAAATCATGACTGAGCTATGTGACAAAAAGAGTATTGTAAAGAGATGGTGTATGAAAATGATGGTGAATGATTTCCAAGGTCATAAAGGACCTGGCAACTTCTGCCCTGACCTCTTGGATTAATTGCTCTGAGGAAGCCAGTTGTCAAACCTATTAAAATGGCTAAAATCCAAAAAACGGAGAATATCATGCGCTGACAAGGATGTTAAGCAGCAGGGACTTTGCTTTATTGCTGGTAGAAGATAACTACAAAACTATGGTATGTCTGGGCAAGATTCATTTTTTTATTGAGATTTCATTTACATGGAATAAAATATACAAAACTTAATAGTACAGTTTCATGAATTTCAACAATTGTTTTTACCAATGCAGCTACCACCCAGATCAAGCTGTAGGACATTTCCGTCTCCCTACAGCCCTCTTACACCTCCCCCCAGTCGACATTCACCATACCCGCTGTCGGCAGCAGTCATCATTCTGAACACTCAGTATATTGATTAGCTCGCTTGTTCTTAAACCTCACATAATGAAAACATACAATGTATGCTTTTTCCTAGTAGGCATCTTTTGCTTTCCATATGCTTTTGAGAGTAACCCATACTGCTTTTGTGTGTTTCAGTAGTTCTTATTTTTGTATTGCACTCCAGTTAGAGAATTGGTTTATTCACTCTCCTGTTGATGGATTTTTTCAGTTGTTTTCAGTTTTCAGTTACAATTAATAAAGCTTTTGTGAATATTGTCAAACAAGTTTTCATGGGAATATACACCCTTTCTTCTTAAGTGTATACTGGTAGCCAGTTGCTGGATCACAGGACATACATGTGTTTAATTTTATCAGAAACTGTCAAAGAGTTTCCCAAAGTAGGTCAAAGTAGTTTCATTTCCCCCACATGTGAGATGCAGTTGTTTTACATCCTCACCAACACCTGGTACAGTAGTCTCTTTTTATTTCAGCCGTACTGGTAGGCCTGTCATGGTGATCACTGTGGGGTTTTGCCTTTCCCTGATGAAAAATGGTGTTGAGCACCTGTTCGTATGTTTATCGTCCATTTGTATATCCTCCTTGGTGACTGAATAAGTTTAAGTCTTGCCCATTTTAAAATTGGATTATTGTCTGTCATTTATTGAAATGTAAAATTTTCTGTCTGTTCTGGACACGGTCCTTTGTCAATTACATGGTGGGGTAAAACCGAGATGCTCTTGGAGCACTGGATCTTCAGTTACAGTGATAGTAACCCACTCTGCTGTGTAACTTGCTTCAGCTGTCTTCACTTACAAGCTATACTACCTATCAGGTCTGATAAAAAGATAGCAGACCAAGAATGCTCAGTGTGTTGGAAAAAAATGTGTGATTAAAAATAAAAAGCATGGACTCTAAGCTGGATACAATGGGAAGTCAATAAAGCTGGATGAAGGGGAGATAGCAGACCATCAATCCTCTGCAATTGCATGGATATCCAAGGTGGCCTCAGTGGGAACACTCGGACAAACAAATTGAAAGTAGGGAGAATGTGGTCAGAAAGTGAACACTCGCATTAGCGAAAAGGAACACTCGAGTTAGCAATCATGGAGGTAGAGGAGTAAGAAATAACGAGAGAATCCTTTAGATGGCCTTAGCAGTAGGTCTCTCTCTCAGCCTGATGGCACAGCCTGAGGTGGAAGATGACAGCAACAAAGAGAAGACGTAGAAGTTACCTGAAAGTCATGAATCTTAAACAAGACTGGAGGAATAATGATCTGAAAGTAGCACTGGAGTCCCTAGGTTTACTGTCCCCCTAAAATAACCAGCCTCTACTGGAGAGGTGATGGTGGGGTGCTTTCCCAGAGAAAGTCTGGTCTCAGTTCCTCAGAGTTGCTCTGTGAGATGGAAAACACTGACTGTGCCCCAGAGGACACACTGGTAGGATCTTTGAGATGGAGGAGGGGAGAGGCCAAAAGAAGCAAAGCATTAGAGTTGATGGTGCAGCTGGGGCTGAGACAGAGAAGGTGACTTGGCCTTTCAGCACTGCATGTAAACAGACAGACAGAGCAAGGTGGGATGAACCTATAGGAAGAATTAGGCGAGGGTGTCAGATACTGTAGGTGTCTTTCCTTGGGCAAGACTATGCCTGAAGCTGTGAGGAGATAATGGACAAGGCCCATCTCTTGTTCTACTTGCCCCCAGTTGCATCTGAGTGATTTCTGGTCATCCTGGCACAGGCCTGATATGGGAGGCAGGCTGTCTACAGGAACTGTGTGTGAGACTGGCCTCTCCACATTCTTCCAGGTAGCCTGCCTCACCCCTTGTCCTGGCTATATGTGGAGTCAAACTTGCTTATTCCCACAAGTCAATCTTAGTCCTTTCCTGGAACATATTGACAGTTATGGATCCTTATCAATCACAATCAGTAGCTATTGATCATATAATGCATGTCCTGGGGTAGCTGGCAGGTCACTGGAAGAGCCATCTAGAGTGGTTCTTATTCTGGCTCCTCTAGGAGCACTCAATCCCAGCAACGGGAACAGGGAGCCTGAGCAACACTTACGCGATTTGTCAGATGCACCCCTTGAATGTTCTGGCAAGAGTCAGTACAACAGTAGCGGGGGTGAGAGGTGTCGGAGTGAGCCAGGCTGCATCTCAAACATCATCTCCTCAGTCCCCAGGCGCGGTGCTGGGATGACCTATGTGCTTGAAGCCTGCATTCTCTTCTTCACGTAATGAGAAGAGGGCAACTAACCAGGGCCACATGACCAAAGTTTTTGTGACAATTTAATGAAATTAACAGAGGATGCATGTGTGCAAGGTGCCTCAGTGTAGAGACACAAGGGTCATCTTCTTGCCTCTCCATGTTCATGGACATGTAGCCTTGCTGTACATTGGTTCTCAGGAGAGTTCCCATCTAAGCTGAGACAATGTGAGTGAGCAGGTGCCAGCCTGGACCTATGGCCTCTCCAGCTTTTGTTGTCAAAGCAAGGGCTGGTCCCATGCCTCACAGGACAGCTGCTGTAATGCTGTGGTTTATAATAAGAAATGTGACCAGAGGGGAGAGGGGAGGGAATTTCAGGGGAAAAGGGTGAAGGGTTTGCAGGAACAATTATAAAGGACACATGGACAATAATGGGGGGCGGGGTGGAAATGGGAGGGAGGTGGGGAGGGCTGGGGTGTTGAGTTGGGGGGCGGGGAAGGCAGAAAACTGTACTTGAACAACAATTAAAAAAACAAAAACCAGAAATGTATATATTTGGTCTTCATCCATTTTTTGTGTAGATCTCCTAAAACCCTTGGTCAAGGAGACAGTGAATGACAAAAAATCATAGTTTAAGAGCAGGTGATGATTAAGTGTATATAGGTCCTCTGTGAGGACATGGGATTTGAGAGAACATTCCAGAGAGCTGAGGGAAGAGTTTTCCTGCCAGAGGACAGGCACACAAATGAGTGCAGGGTCTGAAGAACAGGGAGGTTGGCATTTCCGAAAGTGAGTGCACAATGGTCAGAGGATAAGTCAACAGGCTCAGACTCAAGAGTTTGGATTTTTCCTAAGTGTGGGAGAGAACAGGGAGGTCTTCAGGAAAGGAGGGGCTTGATCAGTGTCACATGCGGAACAGGCCCCTGGGGCTGGGGGCAGATGGGAGTAGACTCAGGGGGGCCAAGAGCTGCCACTGCAGTGGTTGGGAGGTCGGGAGGGAGGCATGGTGTTAATGATGGTTTAAGGGTGACAGACATCCAAGATGATGAGGTTACTGGCCATCCACACTGTCTTTCCAGGATTAAGCAGGGGCTCTATCATGTGTCCTCTGTGTTCTAAGATGCATCCTACAGAATAGCCAGCATTTGGAATGTACTAGTCACCAGGTGAGGGTGGAAAATCCACTGGTCTTCCACTCCCAGGCATTGGCCACCTGAGGGACGAAAGTTGCCCAGGATAGGGGATTTAGTTCATGGGACCCCTTTTAGTCTTGGTTTCAGTTCTGAGACCAAGAGTGGGAAGACCTGAGGTCTGCCTTGAAGCAGTGGTGACAGGATCTGCTAAGGTCTGGAGTGGAGCCCTGGACTTCTGGGCATAAGTGCAGTGGTCCTGGAGGTCTTTCTGCCTCAAAAAGCAGCACCTGTGAATCCTCACGTAGCGAGTACACTGGAGTGCATGGGGTGTTACAGCTGTCCAGCAAAGCACTGCTCCCCGAGAACACACTCCACTGGGAAAGATCTCAACTTTCACAGGTCAAGCAGGCCTTTGTGGGCTCATCCCCATGAATGTGAAATTCCTCTGGGAGAAAGCAGCCGCGCCCAGGACCGTGGCCCCTTTTAGAGGCTGGACTCTTCAGAGAGCTTTCAAACTGCCTGTGATTAACTTCTTTTGCCTCCGAAGACACAGTTTTTAAGTTGTGTCAGATGAAGTCATGACCATTGCTACTGGAAACCCTTCCCTTGCTGAATTCCCCAAGGACCTCTGCAGTTAAGTTTTAAGAAAGGAAAATTTTGCCCAGAAATTACATTTTTGCTGAAAGACTGTGGCTTCCCTCACCTGTTTGGATATCAGCAGTAATGTTGCCTGAACTTCTTGTTATGAGGCTTGAACATGTAGCCTCTGGATCCCGAGTCAAGTCTTTTCCAACAAGTGATCTGGATGCTGAGAGTGGAAAGCTGGTGTGGGGCTGTGGTCCCCCAGCTTAGACTAGGTCACCCCCACTCCAGCCTCCTCTGAGCTTGGCTCCCACACAACAGGCTCAGCCTGTTTTCTCCACCCACCCAGGTTCAGACAGATCTCCTGTCTACATTTCTAACCACCTAAACCACAGCAAAGGAAGCACTTCTGGAGAAGCACCAGTGTCTTCCTTTTGAGCAACGTTTTTAATGAAGCAGTGTGTGTGTTTGTGTATATGTAAAAGTGCGATGATGATTTATCACAAACCGAACATACCTGTGAAACTAGCACCAGATTAGGGAACAAACTTCACAGCTGCAAGGACTCCAAGGTTAGGACAACCTGGAGCCCCAAAGTAAAAGCCTCCCCTCTCCTTCACCCCTACTCGAGCCACTTCTATGTCCAGCCTGCCACCACTCTCTGTTGCTCAGTTCTGACCCAG